>JAMKCH010000639.1:0-92138 GCA_023653785.1 Ophioderma brevispina
TAGGCCGATAGCAGCAATGCAAGAACATTATAAGAAGTGTGAAATTTGCACTGTACAAACTGTATGTAAAATTAACCACAAAATGGTTAAAGGTATAAAGCTAGATTTTGGAAAATTTTCATTTCATTCAAATTTTCTTTTTAAGGGGGAGGATATTATATTACCCTCAAAATTTTGATTAAAATATTATTTTCTCAATTTTATTTGAGAAAAGATTTCTCACGGGAAAGTACTTTGTTTATGTTGAAAAGAGAATAGCGAATTCCCCTAGAGTTGTTTGTGCAAAATGCACCTGTTAGATAGATTGCACAATAAGGGAAATGGGGAATTCCCCAAATGTAAACTTAGTAACTGAGTCAACTTGTTTATGCTTTAAGATCAAAACATTGCATGATCTGGGGGATTCCCCCATAAAGTTATATATGGGAAGTGATGTAATTCAGATAATATAATTTATGTGAATTCCAAGTGGTCAGCTAGTGCAAGGTTATGTTTATGCATGATGCTGTGGTAATGTCTATTTTAAGACTTAGGAACTTTGTGAAGTCAATATATATTGGAGATTTGAGTAAGGACTCTCTTCCAGCAGTAACAAAAAGCTAGAAGTCATAGCTAGTTTTACTCTGCATTGAGGAGCAGACCTGTAAAGTACCTAGTGCCAGGATTTATAATTCCATGTGAGCAGAGTCGCTGTAATTATTCTACTGTCGTCTTTGAAGCCAAAAGTGCTGGGGATCAAAATAGGATTCCAATTGTGGACAGATAGAAAACGTGGTGATTATCTTGGACTGATATACTGTGGAATATTAGTGTCGTAGAGGGACTTATTTAACCTTGTCGTCTTGAACTGCTGGACAAAAGTTATCTTCAGGACTGAGAAGATTCCAATGGAATATACCATGGATTTTTATGTGAACTTATGCGCTGTCATTTTGGAGTCTTCGCTGTGAGGACATATCATCGATGGACTGCAACGCTTTCAACACAGGACAGTAGTTAACTCTAAATATTCTAATCTTAAATATTGTGTGTAATTTTATGTAATATTGTTTTTGGACATACCAAATTCTTGAACCAAAACCACTTACAAATCATTAAATCTGTTATATTATATAAAATTCAGATCACTTGTGCACAAGGCTCATTTATTTGTGTTTGAAAGGTATTTCTGACCTTTGACGTCCACGAGACGTCATAACAATTGTCATTCAAATAATTTTGTGTACCAACAACATAAACAAATGAAAGGACGAGCCGGACCGAAGGACGCGAAGCCGATATAAACTTAGTCGGCTCTTCTTTGCCAGCAACACAACAAATGCAAGTAAAAAATTCAAAAAATTTACATTGTAACATATACAAGAGAACACCATACCCCAAAACAAACATGGTAAAACCAGTTCAAACTAAACACATGAGCATTACATTTCCTACAAAATATTTTTAGGAATTACAATCACTGAAAACTGAATAATTTATCACGATGTAAAACAGATTTTAACAACCAACCCGTGAAACAAAATGGGCGACTCTATTTAATGGTACGAATCATTACTGGTCTGATACATGAACGCCGTTTTAAATAACTAAGGTATTTTCAATTACTTTTCTTCATCGTTTTTTAGCATTGAAGCATTTTCGTGTAAAGTTTAACAAAGCTCATTCGAATCTTTGCACATTTTGTACTCAGGATATTGAAACAATCACCCATTTTTCTGGGAATGTGATATTGTTTCAAAATTCATACCCAGTGTTGCATATACACCTGCCAGTGCCTTGATACAGATCTATACATAGAGCATGTTTAAAACAGATATTTTAAAATGCTCTATCTTTTGAGAAGTCCATTGAAAAAAACATTGCTGCCTGCTTGCAATAATAGGCTACAAAGTGGGATTCTTTTCATTTTTTGTAACTCTGGCACGCGTTATAGCTATACAGGCCGCGCCGATTCAAAAAAGTTTACTTATTTTAATTGTAGTTTAGCACACACAAAAATCTGTAAGGAATTCCTTGTAAACTAATATCTAATACAGAGCATTTTCTGATTGTCTAAATTAAAAAGATATTTTAATCTGCTCGTACCAAACCCAAGTTATACTAATTTAAAAACCCCTATTTTGCTGACTGTACACATGTGAGTAACTTGCATCAGTTTCTATCAATAATACGTGAACAAGAAAGCCTCCATTTGTTTGTAACTTTCATTGTCAAAATGAAAGTTTTACTTTTATACTCATACCCAAAATCCATCAATCAAGAGCAAAGTTTTAAATGCTGGCAATTTTAAATGGTATTGAATTTTAAATCTCGCGAGTCTCTGGCACTGTTTTTTCGTGGAAGGCTTTTAAAAGAAACACTTTATTGCATACAAGTGTGAAAAACTAGTCTTAACAGTTTCAGTGGGGAAAACCGCAACAAGGATACCCAAAAGTATACAGAGGGATGGATAAGCAGCAAAGATCAAAATAAAATGCTCATCCGAACTTGCATGGCAGGAAGAAATTAACACCACAAGACAAACAACGCAACGTTTCGGCAGGATGATCATGCCTTTATCAAAAAACACTCAGAGGACACTGTCTTCTATGTGTTTTTTTTTTAACTGTATACTTGATAAAGGCATGATTATCCTGCCGAAACGTTGTGTTGTTTGTCTTGTGGTGTTAAAAATCTTCCTGCCATGCAAGTTGCTTAGTTGCATTTTATGCTTAACTTCATTGCAAGTTTTGCATTTCTTGAACAAACATAATTACAAAAACAGTTTGCGATGAAAAATAGTTTTATTGTACTGTTTGATGAATAGAAAAATGAACTTAATAATTGACTCTTAAAGGAGAACCTGTATCAAGAATAACTTACACAATATACGCTATAAAAACAATTATTGAACACATATGGAGTGGTTTCATGGGAAAACGGAATTATACTAACCATAAAACGCATTAAAAGCATTTTGTCTGACCATGCGCTATTTGAAATTCGCGCTACTGTATATGGGATATGTATTTGTGTTATGCGATACGGACGGCACAGTAGCGTCATACATCTTCACGCATGATGCTTTCATAGTGTGTATTTCCTATGGCATTTATGACTTAAACGTGCCGGTCGTATCGCATAACACGTTATACACTAGCGCTACTTTTAAATAGCACATGGTCAGACTAGACGGTTTTAATTCAGTGTTAGGGTTATATAATTCCATTTTTCTATGAAACCACTCGATATGTGGTCAATAATTATTTTTATGGTGTATATTGTTTAGTATTATTCGTTGTACGGGTTCTCCTTTAATGATCATTTGATTTATGGTTCTTGATTATGAGTATAATAAAAACTTAATTTTGATTTTGACGACAAAGTTGCAAACCAATGGATCTGTCTTGCTCATACTTTATTGACATGGTTGTTCGTATTCTGGTTGATGTTTATGTCTCGTATGACTTTTTTAATGCATTGTTGACTACTGGGCCGTTTTTTTTTTGTTATTTTAATGCTCTATTAGGTCCTGTTTAGTTAATTAAAAAGGCTTCTTTGACTTCACATGAAACTTTTGCTAGTATGAGGGAAATCGAGTGGCAGGCAAGTGGAAAGCATGGTGCACTGAAATCGAACAGGCACCTATTTAGGAATGCCTACAGTAATTCTTTTCTGCTAGATAATCCTGGTGTGTTTTAAAAATAACACTTCTATTTCTTGAAGTCATCCTTCCATTGATACACCCGCAATACACCTTTAATGAGTGTCCTTTAAAGTAAATATACGTGTTTTCGTATTGAAAATTGGTATTATTAACTTAGTTTCCTATCAAGACTCTTAATACTGTATCTGACTAAGCTGAAAACATATTTGCGATTTCCATTTTTGTGAAAAGGGTCGGGATCCCGGTGTAACGAATCTGATAGTACCCATGACAGAGTTTTCCGGCCTAGCTTAACTTGCACGTTAACAAATTGTGACCTTGTAGACGAGGCTATTTGGGTACAGTTCTGAAACAAATGATGCGTACAGCAGAATGGAGAACACAGTAGACAGATGGGCGGTAGGACACTCAGTCACACGAACACTATTTCATAACACCGACTTGCTTGTGCTTAAGCCTACTCACAGTGTAACAGTAGGCCTACGCTTGGTTCAGTGTAAGTTTTTATGGATTAGGATGAAGGTTAGGTAATTTTATACACTGTAACCAATATGTAATTTACCTATTATACGGCATTCCTTCTTCCCTCAAAATACTGTCAAAAATTACAGTATATTGTAAAACAAGAATTTGTATATAATAGAAAATGTTTGTATTTGATGAAGTTTTTTACAGAGTTTTTGAATGCGTAGAAAACTTAGTATACCTGTCCACCAATGTAGACGTTCTTTTTAGCAATTATGTACCTGTAATTTGTTGTGAAAATATATACAGTCAAAACCTGTAAAAGATGTAATTTTACTCTTTTTGTGGGCAGATGGCCCCGTATAATACGGTAAAAAGTACAATAGTTTCTAACGTAAAATGTTTAGTACTTAATCTATAATTGACGATTCCTAATCGTATAATTTAGGCCCTATTAATGATATTGACATTTCTTAAAATTTGAATGATGCGACGTTTTATGTGTTAGTCATAATAGGCTGGAACTGTAACATAAAAAAATACAAAATTTTGCTGTATTTTCAAATACCCGCAAAAACTGTCATATTTAAAGCCTTTTTACAGTATATAGGTAAATTTCATGCAAATTTTTATGTAACGTGAGGGTTTACACGGTTATAGTATGGTTATAGTTAGGATTAGTGTATAAGGCTTTGACTTACCATTTCCAAAGAAAAAATGTCAATAATCATAATTAATGGCTCACTCTTATATCTCCTCTTAACAATCCACCCTTTAAGGCCTTAAATGATTTAATAGACAACGTAACCAAAGGCGAGGATTTTTGTCGCTGACTGGAGGCGCAAGGGTTGCTCGAAGCAAAGCCCAGTTAACCAACGCTACCCGAACGTGCTAGTCTGTATAATTAGTGGCCTAGCCACGTCTATGATGTGAGACATTAATTCCGAGAAATTAAATTATGTAGGTCTATAACTGGGGTTCATTCGTTTTGAACCTCCTATGAACGTATAAGTTTCCTATCTTTATCATGTAATTGCTGTTTTGCAGGAATGGCTTTCACAATGAACTATTAATTCAGTGTTTCCATAATTTTAGCAACTTACCGTTCAGGGAAATCGCCATTTTTTATTTTATTAACATTTATTTTCCAAAATCGGCTCATAAGAGGACCAAATAGCAGAATAAAACAATTGATATATTGTTTTAACCTATCAAAAAGAGATGGGCAGTCCAACATTTTGATGACTAGTTAATGCCGCTGTACAAGGAATCATCTCACCATCTTGATAAAAAAAAACCCATCCAATAAAACTTGCACATTTTCTTGAAAATGAATAACTGGTCACCTCAATTTCCTTTCCCTAATATCAATGACCAATGGATAAACATAATAGACTTCAGCAAACAATGGAACTAAGATATTCAACAATGGCCCCGTATGCGAGCCCTTGGTTATAATTAACCCAACGCAGTTGAAGATTCCAGGTGTTCTCACCTCCACGATTCGGGTTGAGTAATAACCGCTCCCCTTTCATCAAGTAAATTAACATTACATATATATAAGTCGTTCACTCCTAAATTTTCTTCTGAACACGCTGTAAATTGAATAGAAAATGAGTTAAGCTTAGTTCTGCACACAGCTTGCCCAGCAAATTTTCTTTCAAGGATTTTGGTGCGTCTTTCTTCTTTTTCGACTAAACGATGAAAAAGGTTAATTGAATTTACTTTTTGTGAAGGATGATAAGTATTTTGTTGCTAACGTCATGAAAAAAAAATACTCCGTCTAAATCGGAGAGGTGAAGTCTGAAATCTCTCAACTGCGAGACATAACAGTGGTCCTGCACCCCCGAATGAAAACGAAGGCAGAATTGCGGTTGCCATTTTAAACTGCACATTCTATAAGAGTTTTAAAGCTTACCTCTATCAAATGTATTTAATTTGAATTGCTGCTTTTGATATTTTCAATATGTTTTGGGGTGTTGATTGTCATGCTTGTAATTGTATGGATATGTTATGTAGGCTTAAAGTGTGTTGTGTTTTTATTTTGTATGTCTAGTTTTTTCCGTGTCTGCCTGCCAATTCACATTACAGTTTAAATTTACTTTTTCACAGGTAGTGTGATAGAGTCAAAAACTTCATAACGTCATATTTATATTTTTCTTAGTATCTAGCATCAGAAATGAAAGTGGAATATTTCTCGTAGCCTAGTGACTGCGAAGCAATTGTTGTCCGGGTTTACATGGGTGGAGGTGTTAGCTCAATTTGATATACAAATTGGACATCTAGGTTCTAATTACAGGATTAATGTGTGACTTATTCGGAAATCCCAGGACGAAAACATCTTGGCTGTTCACCAACACATCCATATCATATTACCTTAAAAATCGATCGAGAAGATCTCCAACTTTCCAAATGATTCGCCCTTAATAGAGATTACCGCACTTAAGTGGACTATGATGTATCGAATGATATTTAAGGAAAGAACAGATTTCTGATGTATTTCGGCTTTCCGTGGGTTTCCCGTGTAAATTGATTCATTTAATATTTGACAATATTATACCTATTAACTCGGTGCAGTGTACCTTAATGGGTTGATAAAATTGCAAAACCGTTTTGACTCTCGTTGAACTCGTCATCCTCGTGCTTATATATATACACTAAGGTTATTTTATGGGTGAACTGGTGTGATATATTTGTGTTGCTGTATTATTGGCCGATTGGTGATCAATAGCGGGCGATGAAGAATATTTCCTGTTTATTACAGGTACGTATTGTAAAATTAGCCAATTAGTCAATTATCTATTAGTCGGGATCTTTTCGGTCCGTGACATCACTTTGCGTCTGTCCTCTGTTTTACCTTTGGTTAACATTACTTTATAGGAGTAACGTAATAGGTGTTTACTTTAACACCAAATCAAAATAGATATTTTACAGTGGATAATATCCTGTCCAAAATAAACCGCATTAATAGAACCTGTTCAAAATTAAATGTTCCTAAACCAACTTGTAATAATAGTGTAATTGTGACCAAATAATATTTCATTTGGGTAATTTAATGTTTAAATCGCCTGATGAAGTAACTAACCAGAGTAATGATATTAAATGATATTATAGACTTGAAGTAATTAATAATACATACTAATAATAACAGACAACACATACAACACATAATTATAATAATAACAACAAAAACATATACCCCATTTATTCAGAGGCCTTTTTACATAATTTGTTGTCATTCATTATAACTTATTTGTTGAAAATGAAGTTGCACGATAATAACCACCCAAAAAAAAGTCATTCGTTAATTGGCGAAGGACCGGTGCTGCTGACCAAGACATGACACGCTGGACTGCCGTGTGTTTTAAGAAATCATGCGCGTAGTTCTCAAAAATCTCTAGTTTTTAATTTTTGTTCCTAAATTAACAACAATACAAACAATTAGTAACCTTTGATTGTTCAGACTTGCTTTCCTTTGGCCTTATAAACATGTTGTTTGACTCTGAATAGACACACTTTTCAGACACACTGATTATAGATTAATAAGATAATAACACGATAAAAGGAAAGTATCAGTCCTGTCACAAGACCTTTCATGCGGAACCAATGTAATCCTATAACGATATCGCTATTAACTACGGATCGTTTAGTTAAATGCAGGTGTCGGGTGAAACCGCTCAACCTATGCCTTAATCGTTACATAGGTGCATTTTGAGTTAGGCAAGGCGATAGTATACATATTGAATTCCCTAAGAGTGGATAGTAAAACTATGTCATGATTCACATTGTCCTTCTTCCATTCACGGGCAAGTAAGCCTGGTGAAATGGAACAGTCAAAATTTGACTCGAATGATCTATTTGTGTCGTCATTGCAAGAGGAACCATAGTGCTTTTAGTATACAAGGGTGTGTATCTGTGTGTGTCTTGGTAAGGTTCACCCAAATGTGTAAACCTAAACACATTTTTTCATGGTCACTGCCTGCAATGATCCTTGGGTTGTGACCACAAGAGTGGGGTCCAAGGTCATCTAGAGTCATATCGGTCATGGCCCAAAAGGGTCAGATTTTCAAATTGCGTGATGTTACCACATGTATGCTCAATTTCATGGAAATGGATTTGCCCATTGGATACCATGGTCCTTTGTGTAATGTCACACGTGTTTAGTTACCTCATGTGACCTTTGTGACCTCACGTACCTTTGTCCCCATTCACAAACCGCGATGCGACGACACATGCGTTCGGTGAACGTTGTTTATTTCACTATTTACCTTGTACGAAATAATATTAAGAAGTCAATGTTTTGGATATTTGATTATCACCTAAGTGTTGCACGATATAACAATTCAGCAATAGCTCTAACAGATTATGAGAAGAATTGTACAGTTTGAACGAGATTGACCGCTATTCCGTTTTGGAAAAATGTTCCGTCGCTCCATTGCGACCCCAGCAAATGCACGACCGGTTACCTGTGTATTGTCAAGTCCACAGCAGACCTTCGTATAGGTTCATTGGTCAATTACTTAAACAGCTAAGGACAATTAAAGACATTTTTATGATTGGTCCAACCCAAAACCAAATCCCCTCTCATTTCGTCACGTGGCAAACATTGTGACAGACATACCCATAGCGATTAAAATCGAACTGGATCATAAACTCCAAATGCATATGTAAGATAGTTTCCTTTCACAGTCCCAATATGACACTAGCTTGAGTCACAAATGATATCTATGTGGATTTGAGGTTAGGAAATAATCAATTAGGAACTTACTTTTGTTACGAACGCGTTGCTTCCAGTACCACTTTGTGCCTGTAGATGTCCAGGTGTAACTGGACCCACGTCGCTTAGTAAAGAGTAATTCCAGTAATTGATTTCTTTCCAAACCTGAGTGCATCACTGATAACTGAGAACATTCATTCTTCTATGTGGATTTATGGGGTATGCAGTAGGTCAATTCACTATGAATATGAACACAGTTAATCAGTCCTTTAATCCCTGGACTTACTCGAACAACATACTCAAGTGGATAGTCCTTCGTTATATTACTCACTGAGATCTCTGTTGAGAGAGCTGAAAGTTTGACCCATCGTTTTGATAGGATTAACGCCACAATCAGTCATTTTCCCCCAAATTCAAAATGCCATTTTTTCTCTAGATAGCTAGTGTTAGGTGATATCAACGCCTTATATCATGTGTATATTATTGTTCTTTGTAAAAAACAGACACTACACCATTTCTTTTAAAGTGGTCTTGAAGATGGCATTTACGTACGTTTTGTTTACTAATAAAAGTCGGATCAAGACTTTTATTAGTAAACAATGTATATAAATCGTAATTTCTTGACAAATACGGCGTGTTAAGCTTAGCTACTTAAAGGAATATTTACTACATTAATTTCCAATAACAACAGCGCAAAAATGGCATTTGATAACAAATAGGGAGTTCGATTTGTTTATATTTTGAAAAAAAATCGCTGATATTGGTTTTAATTATTACGCTTTTTCGACGTACGCCTTGAGCTGTTAAGTTAGACTAATTAGTGTTAGACAGTATACAAAACTCAACCCGTGATTACTTTAGTTGAATGTTTGTTCCATACCAAACAAAGAAAACAAAATACACAAAACAAAACTAGTAACTTAGGGAATAATTAAAACAATAACCAGCTCCACCATCAACAACAAAAACATCAACATTGCAACACCTATATACAGAAAGAAGTTGCCAATACTTTTATGTCTTGAATACGTCGAGACTAGACTTACCGGATGCTTTGCTCTGATCGGAAACGACATACTTTCAAGAACAGATCTTCTTTAGAACTGTTGTAAGATAGGTCAAGTGAAAGCTCAGAATTAATTGAACAACAAGACACTAATGACAATTTATAATACCCTAAATCAACCTTCATTTAGAACCAAATCCATCGGGTCCAAAATGCCGCCGACCTTGTCGAAAAGTTCAGACTAGGGAAGACACGTTTAATAACTAAAGGGAAGTTTTTAACAAATTTAGGCGATCTAGCGACATTTCTGGGCCAGTCACACCTCATGCAATATTGGCATATTTCTGTTGTGGATTAACCCCAATTATATGAGAATTCCTCCGGTGTGGTGTATGATGAAGCCTCACCGCCAAGACGAAGAGAGATCTCATCAATAGCATCCAAACTCTCACAAATGGCGGAGTGATGATAATGTCTGGCTATACCTATATATAAATTCATCATAATTTCAAAGATTTTCTTCGTGAGAATTTCAGTGTCGCACCATTAACAGCCAACGCCTTTTGTGAACGAGTCACTTGTACTTTTTGGCATGTTGAGCCGAACCAAAGTTTATTAATGTATGCTTGATGCATCGGTATCGTTTTTAATGTTTTTTCTGTTTCCCTCTTTTTCCCTTTCTTTCCTAATTTCGCCTTTTATCTAAATTTCTCTGGGGACCGATTTCACTACTTCTGAGAGGATCAGATTGAGCCATCATATAAAATTAATGAAACAGCTACAAACGGTTAGTGGTTCATTGCCGATCCAATCGACAACGGACCAATGTTTTCTATTAAAACCTATTGCTTTCATACAGACAAGACTATATAACTAAAGCTTATTCTTCTTATCGTGTCCAAACATTGTGGTTCCCAAATAGGGAGATGTTCCATTGTCTGTGGTGCTGTTCCACAACCACACTGCTTCCAGGTAGCCCCACTTCTGCAAGGAAACCTTCCGGTTCCGGTTCTCAATCTGTTGAGAAATCGCCATTCAGCCCATGATGAGTCAGCTCCAGGTGGATCGCTCACACCAGTTCCAATAACCATACGAAGCTTATTCCAGAATAAGCTTTCGTACAAAGTGGACGTACTAATTGTACAGGTGCTTCAGTAACGGCGTTTTTAAAGGGTGCACGAAGAGCTTCTGAGTTCGTCCATATTGTAGTTATTTCATATAATAGACCCTCGATATAATTCTTACCTTGTATTTGCTACAGATATGCCTTGAAGCAGTGGCGTAACCGCTTTTTTTTTTCCGGGGGGGGGCAAAAAGGGGGGCACATGTTTTTTCCGGGGGGGCAAGCATATATTACAAATTTGTTAGTATATATTATGGCCTATGTAAATCACGTAATTTTTCAAGGGGGGAAGAGGGGGCAAGATTCCCCACAGGGGAGTTGCCCCCTGCCCCCCCCTCTGGTTACGCCACACTGGCTTTAAAGTGAAAACAAAAGGTGCTTTTTATTTGCTCATTTCAATATCCAAATTTTGATAGTAACTGGCTATTTAGGATTTGCTCCTATACCATGCATACAAAGAATATTTCTACATCTTAGGGTCCCGTTCAGTTGTGGTATTTTTGATGGAAACGCTTTTTCAATGCAAAAAATCAGAAGTTTTCAAATACTTTTCGGGCACCTGATATGTGAAATCTCTGTTTCACCTTAAGTGAAAAAAAATGTGTCATTTAGGCCAAAGAAAAAAAAAATGTCTCGGCTTCATTTATACTCAAAACCCTTTGCGCTAATGCGTTTTTCAGTCATAAAAGCTATGCGCTAAATTCTTATTACTTTTTTAATTGTATTGAGACGGATTTTCTTTTGTTTTATTATTATCAATTCTTTTTTTAATAAATCTCTTTAAATCTACAAATGCGGTAACATGGGAATTTTATGTGGAGCTGGAAGCTGAGACGAACCCTTTTTTTTGGGGGGGGTCTTACGGCAAAAACAGTGGCCGATTCGCAAAATGTTCCATTCAGCAATGCAAATTAGGCTAATTTTCAAGTTGGTCGAAATTTTTCACCTCACAAGTACAAACCTTGGCTCTTTGCCATTCGGCGAAGAATATGTTCGCATATAATACGAGAAGAGGCGAGATTAAATTCGGCAAACATGTCGAATAATACCTTCTTCCATATTAGGCTTTTATAGATGAGGTGACATGCAATGTTTACAACCACCGTTAGAGTTCCACTGGTCTACTGACATTTCGAGGTGCGAAGAGTTGCCCAGACTTTACAGCATTCATAGCCTAAAGAACCTGATTGAGCGCGAATTTTTAAAAGCACAAGCTGCAGATGCTCACGATACTGCCGGGCAGTGCTTTGGTTTGTTGCCCGGCGTTTTTTTTTTTTTTTGACGTCACATGTCAACTCATCTTTAGTATAAGTTGGTAAATTTACTCTAGATCGATTATAGGTTACGAACCTTAGAAAGTTAGTGAGAACAAACCACAAACTTACTTACAAACTGGAAGTAAGCCAAGTCGCACACACAAAAATTAAATCGATAGATTTCTTCTGGTCTACACTCTGTCGATGATGACGGATAACATCATACATACACGTCTCACCAACCAGTATTTTACCAGTCATCATATTTAAGGTTATCCCAACAGAGACGCTATGCCAATTGTGTTGATTACTCCACTATTACGTGCATATCAATCTGTTACTATAGCAAATTATTAGAAGACAAGTTTGAACAAGAAAATGAAATCAATTTGATTTCTTCGGCATGGGTTAGAAAACTAGTTTATTAGGTTCATATCATGCATATGCAATAACAGATTGTATCGCTGCAATACGCAAGGGAATCCAAGCGGTAGTGGCATCTTTTCGTCGAATTAAAGTAATTGCAATGTCATTGCGTATCTAAACAACGATAGCTACTTAATTACAGTTACAATTTTACCCAAATCGCGCCGTGTGCAAAAACTCTTACAGATCGTATTTCTGAAAGAAGTTTTACCCAATTTAATCACGTTAAAGTACAAGTTAACTTGGATTGATAAATTAGGGACTGTGATATCAGATGTATGCAGCGTGTGAAAGCTCTGGTGAAGTACCGGTTATTGTTATTATGCTTAATAACATGCCAACCTTAACTTTTATCCCAGTGTACATTGAAAAGTGTGGAATGGATTAGAGGATGTATGGAATGCATTGGAGGATGGACAGAGAACGCAGGATATACTGTGTGGGACTTTCTCTCGTGTAAAATTAGACGCACAAGTAGCAAAATTAGACACACAAGTCATGAGGGATAAAGCAACAAAATAAGAAATGGAGCCACCAAGTATTACCTCCGATACACGGACGGCGGGACGGACGGACAGGACAGGACAAAAACGTTAACGAGGAGTATACTCGCACATTCTGTCTCGTGTTACAATAGACATACAGACTGAAAATTAGAAAAAAAACAAGCAATGACGGAATAAAGTGCGCAATAAGAAATCTAAGTCACACAAATATACTTCGACTGTTTAATAGCAAGGACGGACAGACAGACAAACATACAGCACAGAGAAGTTAACAGAGATTTTTTGTTAAAATAGGACACACAAGACGAAAATATACAAACACAAGCAATGACCGGATAATAAGAAATGACGTCACATTGTATAATGTGTAGGTAGAAAGGAAAGAAAGAAAGAAGAAAGAAAGAAAGAAGACAAGAAAAGGAAAGAAAGAAAGAAGAAAGAAAGAAAGAAAGAAGAAGAAAGAAAGAAAAGCAGAACCGGAAGAGAAAGAAAGAAAGAAAAAAGAAAGCAAAGCAAGAAAGCAAGCAAGCAAGAAAGCAAGAAAGAAAGGATGAGAAAGAGAGAAGAAAGAGGGGCGGAAAACGAGATTAAAAAAGAATAAAAGATAGATTGTAACTTATGTTAGCTAATATAATAAGCTTGATGCATCTAAATTTTCATCTCTAACTGGATTTGGCTGAAAAATGACATAATACTGACACCTCTGCAGATAGAGTCAATAAACTAACGACAGGACGATTACCCTGCCATCCTGAATCAAGCTGCATTGGTTTCAGGATTTGCTGTCATGCGTTCACACAGGGTAAACCCTAAATGATAATAGCTGTAATAAGGGTACGTAGTTGCACGTCATTTACCAGAAAGCTATTATTATGTTAGGTTACACTGTGTGAATGCATGAGAGCAGATCCTGAAACCGATGCGCTTTGATTCAAGGACTGCCAGGGCATTGTGTAATCAAAACCTAGGCGCCAGTATGTGAAAAAATGTGGTAATTCTGAACTTCTTTAGATATGTGGGCTTAGCTGGTTCAGGTGCGTTCTTTAGAGCCTAAAGTTTCTTTAAGATTCTACAAAGAATCTTTGTCTTAAAATGGATGGTTCGTTTTTGACTTTCGTGTTGTCAATGTAAATGGTCGTGACCCAAGTGGATTTCTCGAATTTCAGAGAGGTAATTTTTGCTTTAACTTTTGAACCAAAAGGATAGACGACTCCTCAGGAAGGGTGGTATTTCAGCTACATTGGCGTTCTTTATGTTTTTAGTTCATTGATCGCTTTGGTTAATACAAGATACTAAATGTTACACCATCAAGAATAGGCAATATGAAACTTAGTCAATCTCAAAATTGTTTTTTTTGTTTTTTTCCCAGTCTTCAATAAACAAGATGCGAGCTTACTTAAAATGAGTGATGGATGATTTTTAAACAACGTATAGATTTGGCCTTAAATTAAGTGGTGCCGAAACGATGTTCGCCATTGTTGGTATTAGCTTGAATAACCACAGCGTGGTGAGTCGCACCGTGTTTTCCGTGTAATCGCCTGTAATGATTTAATTTGCTAGATGAGTGGGATATGTCAACTAACAGATATCACTATACAGAGAGATTATGCTAATAATCATATATAATTAACTTGATTAGTCAAATTAGTTAATGAGCCGGTGTTTTTTAAAGTAAATAAATGTTAACATCCAGGCGCGGTGATCCTATAAATGACGTCGCGCAGCGGCATACAAATTATATGTCATCATCGTTTAGAGGCCGCCCGTATTTTCTTTCGTATCTTTCACATGAATGTCACGATTTGATAGAAAACAATATATGGTATTAAATGCTTGATTATTGTTATTTTATATTATAAGGTCAGATTGTGTTAATGGTTTTAGAAGGCCAATGTGCGTACGTAAGGGATTGGAACGGCTTGATAGTAACTTTTAGACATTAAAAGACTAAAATTTATTGGTTTTATTTTAACGGATCGAATTAAAGGCACTATCAGTGATTTGCAAAAAAAAAACAGAATATATATATATAAGTATATATATATATATAGTGACTAAGACTGGAAAGCACCAAATGAGGACAAAAATTGATAATTTTAGTCATTGCTGTCCGTCAGATGTATTTAAACACTGCTGTTTTCTTCCCTTTTTTCTGTCAATTTTTCAGTTGCAAAAAAGAACATATGAGAATTCTACCGACTTAAATCCTTCACTATTCATGCAAATTTCAAATATTTGACTCTTTCGGCGGAATCACTGATATGTCAAAAATCATAGAAATCTACGATATTTCGTTGTTTAATTCTTAACAGTCCCACGAGAAATAGAATGTCACCAGAAAAACAAATTGTACAAAGTTTCAGGAAATAGTATACGAGAAATAACGTCAGAAAATTCCCCTTGTGCTAAATCAGGAATAAGGGGTAAAAGTTTGTCAGGATGTCAAATTCTAAAATATTCAAATTGTGATTGTAAATTATACCAACGTCTTTTTCATTGTCACAAGGATTAATTAGAGTTTGCTGTTAAAGTGTTCAATTGTTCGATCTCGTTGTATATATCAAACCAAAAAATGTTTCAGCAGTTCAAGTGATTTCCTTGCCAAGTTATAGGGCACATTATGACAAGTGCTACAGGATCCGCGAAAACGCATTAGGCAAGGTTGAAAGACTTTAAATTGGACCCCTGTTCAAATCTTCCCCCTTATCCTGAAGGAGCAAGGAGAGGGATTTGGGGATTTTTTCTAGGCTGGGTTACTTATTAATATAATATAATACTCTTTAATAGCATTTTGATCTGGACAATTTTTTGGGTTTTCGGCTTTATTAAGCAATTAGTGGTTAACCTTATATAGATATACACAATTTATAAGGGCAGTGGGTTCTTGAATTTCTTATATAATGAATAAAATACCGATAATATGTTTATACATCAAAATAGGAAGAATATTTCATATTATGTTCTACTAAATCAGTCAATCGGGAGATCACGCAACGTGCATTATTTTCTTTGTACACGTCAAAACAGTAGAAAACAATCGCTAGATACCTGCTTCTAAACTACTCGCTGTTGTCTATATGAGCTTACTCAGTTTGGAAAGTTAAACAGGGGCTTAAAACATTTATTCACTTTGTCATCGAATTTGTTTCTTTGCTTTTGGTAATTAAAGATTAAGGATACATAATGAAGTGATATACCGGTTCTATACAGCAGGCGCTTTGCCCATTTTGTAAAAAAAAATGATAAAAAATATAACAAGGTTAACTACACCAAAAAAAAACCGACAAGAGGTATGGACCTGTCATGTAGGTATTTTCAGTGGTTGTTAATAATTACAATATGGGTCAAGCCATACATCTGATGTTTGTCGTTGTTTTGTATTTTGATGAATAATGAAATTTAGTGTCCTTGGTAGTAGTTGAGGACAAAAAAACCGTCATGAGTTGGCAGTCTGTGTCTCTATTATTATTATTTAAAAATATAATGTTTTCCTTCTTTTGACCCGTATAGCATTTCCGGACTCGATTTAATTAGGTATGTAATTTTGGGGAAAGTGGGATAAGAAGGGATACATAAATCAATGCGGGCAGCAGTTAGTAAAGGCATTATGAAATCGTTATTGGTGTCGTCTTATCTCCATGGTAATCTTCCACTACCACTTCTAAGTCTCCCAGGCCTCATTTACCATTTCATTTGGTCATCCTCCGGCTCCCCTCTCCTGTTTCACTTTCTATTTCTCGGTATCACCATTATATCTAAATTCATCTCATCGTCGTCCATCGTCGTCGGGTCACCATCATAATCGTAATCGTCATCTATGTAATCGTCATCGTCGTATAGTCGTCGTCCGTCATAATCATCATCCGTCATCAACGCCAACCCCGTCATCAGTCCTCAGCAACATCAACTTCATCACATGGAACATTGTCAATTCAATTCAACTTTATTTACTCACGGAGGCCCAGTTCTCACCATAGGCTGTTTTTCACTAGGGCCTTGGTTAAACAATTACAAAAGGTACCTACAATGCATGTGATAAACAACAAATTTAACAAAGAAAATCATGTACAAGCCTTAGAGAAATGTGCCGTAAATATTCTTAAATAACTGAATGTTGCTGATTTTTGAAGTTAGCATCAAGAATTGTTTTTTTTATTCCAAATGTAATGCCACCTCTGTAGGATAGACTACGCTTATTGTACTCCGTTGGGGTGCGAAATTGTAACATTAAAACATGCTGTGACGACATTATATAATTGTGGTAAATGTGAAAAAAATGCCAGAAAGATATGGAGGTGCTAGGTCATTCAAAATTTGGTAAACACGAGCGAGAAACAATTGTAAAACTTTGGTTATGAGAAAGACTTTGCCAACCAGGTGATTAAGAACTTCATGACTAGGGGATCGCAGGTACACCACAAGATATCGTGCTGCCTCGTTTTTCCTGTTATAATCTGAAGACGATTAGCTACTGAGGTACCACAATTTCCCCAACAACATTGCAATAGTCAAGTGTGGCAGGATAAGGGCATTATAGAGAGTAGTAATCTCATTTGGAACAAGGGACTTGCATTTTTTTAACATAAAATGCATTTAAGTGATTTTTTGCGAACATTTCAATTTGCTGATTCCAGGTCATGTTTTCATCTATGATAACTCCCAGATGCTTAAATCATGCACTCTTTGAAGACTGAATTATAAGTTGGAATAGACAAATCATTAATTTGATCTGGTATCTGCAACCCCGGGGTTTTCCCATTGTCACCATCAATCGTCATTGTCATTACATCTAAAAACAGTGTGAATTAAAGATTTTACTCAATGTTTAATAAAAAGGGTAACAACTCTCTCTCTCTCTCTCTGTTGAGTAAAAATTTCTGTCAAAGTTGAGGAAACCTTACGCAAAGCGGCGTATATAACGCAAGTCAACAGCGTTCCACCTTTTCCATCAAATTGGAGTAAAATATTTAGAAGTGTAGCATGGTCACATTATTCAATTGTCCATGGCGGATTTTTTAAGGTACAGGACTGGAAAATTGTAAAGTGCAGGTGTAATAACATCAAAATATATTTACAAATAGCACTTTTGAATTGTTAATTGCTTCTGTGTAGGGCCTATTTTCTTTTAAAATGAAACAGGACCGGGAACCATGACTTGGACATCTTAAGAGTTAAAACTTAAGACGTTATATTGTTTTTTCTCATCAATAGAGCAGTTAATAACCCAGTGCGCTTTTATGCCAGAGAATCCTCGCATGACTCAAATTGCATACTCCCAACCTAAATTTAACTGAGTGATTTTAGTCATTGATTTAATTTCGCCAAAATCAAAGAAACTTGAAAATCTGAAAAACTGTAGTTACTGTTCACCGGCCAGACAGGACGAACAGAAGTGCGTTAGGAATACAGAGGCTTAGATTACCTCACATGATTTGCTTTGCCTCTGCAAAAGAATACATGGAGTCAATCGTAGATTCGTGACCAAGCATGGCTTTCATACCCTGGAAGCTCTAGCGTAATCATCGCGTGTAATCATCCTCGTGTTATGCTCGGATACGCATGGTTAGAAAAGCTTTAACCATATTTTTCACTCGTCCCAATGGTAATATGAATGCTTCATGGAGTCAAATGGCTGTCCATTTATTACAAAGCAGAATATCCTAACATTTTAGGAAAAAATTGGTACGCATGAATATCAAACTTTGCAACTTCTTTACATAATAAAACGGAAGCGCGTCAATTTGACATACTCATCTTTTCTTATATCTCTAATATTCTTGTCATGGAGTCTTACCACTGGTGGAAATTTAAATTGTATCTATTAATTAACAATAATTAAATATTAAAAAATTTTCAACTACGATCAAATCGTCGCACCGAAAATTAAACGACGAATCGAAGTCACGTATTAGCATACGGATAATAGATACAAATTAGCTATGAATGATGTCGTTTTCTCGGCGACCAAAAATGACTTTCCGTTTGCAAGAAAATAAGCCATCGAAACCCCTTTAATGTCCTATTCAGGCTTATGGATCAGAGTTGCGGTGCAGAGGACCATAAGAATATGTTTCAATTTTCTCAAGTTACATAGGAACTGAATTTTGGCAAAAGGTAATAGCTTCTCGTGTATAAACACATCCCACAGCTAAATAGCTCTGTTCACCAAAGTTAAAGTGGTATGTGGAATTAAATCAAGCGGAAATTGCACCGCGGGAGAGTTGAAGGAGCGGAAACGCGTCACATAACTATCATTTATCTGTCTCTAGTGTTATAATTTAAAGTACAGTGTATATTATTAGTGAACTACGCGCTTACACATGCACGATGTCTATGTATATTAGCATCGCCAAGATATTATAGCCCATTTGTTCGTTTTCATCATACGTTGGCAAATATCTTCATTAATTACGTGAATTGTCGTGAATATAGATTTAATCTTAACATCTTTGTTTTCAAGTCATTAACCAGTAGAGATAACGACCTTTATTATGGCGGTCATTCCTTCATATGGTGGCTCATTGATTTTTAAAGCTCCACTGATATGAATTCGAACTTGAATAAGTATGTTAGTTTAGAGCAGGGTCAAGTAGCGTCATCGATATAAAAAAACAAAGGACTTCAAACCATATAAAAAAACAAAACGGGGGAAAATTCAAATATAGCAATTCCTTCCGGTTAGTTACTCATGCAATGAAAATTCCAATTTCTATTGTGTCATAATTATGTTTTATAGCTTTACGATCCATGGAAGCGTAGCCTCTACTCCGCCCAGCCAGCAACTATACAATGGATACAACGTGCACCTGATCCGCGACCTGATCACAGTCTAAAATTCCCATCATCTGCCTGTTTTGGGGACTGAACTGAGCGATATACAGATGAGGTGTTTAAGTCAAATTCTAAATTGAAGATGCCTCTTACAAAAGCTATCCTTCAAGCCAATCATGACCTGTTTCAAGCTGGTTGACACATATAGACAGGCTATAGATGCGGAATTGGTCGCCCAATCTTATCTTTGACTTGATAGTAGATTTCAAAATAAGTGAGAGCTCATTAAAAGTTTTAGGTAGGCCCATTCACCGTGAGAGGTAAGATGAATTATTTTAATGGCCACAGGTAAAACAGTTTATCATTCTCAAACAATAGTAATGTAGCTAGTAAATAAATGTTGACCTAAAATACATTTTTTCACATCTAAGATAGATGGATGTTTCAAATGAAGTATAAGGATAAAATCACCAGCATTTATTTTAGTAAACGTTGTTATTTGAACTTACCTTTGACACTGCAAAATATAATTCCTAATCACAGCATTCTATCTATCGATGCACACATAACAACACCAAGTTTTTATTTGGTCATAAAATGGGTCAACCTTGTATTAAGAGATTAGCGCAAAACGGATTTGACATCCCCGCCAACAATGGCATAAGTCCTCCAATCATTAACAGACCATTATATAACTGAATGCATTAGTTTCCAGTAAGCCGATTCTGTACAGGAACTTTGTACCATTGTCACAATATGTTTTGTAATGTCAACAAAGGCCTAGTCTCTACATGGCCGGGGATTGAACCTCATATCAATATCACCCCTCCAAATATGCAAGGAGTCTCACGTAATTTGAAATCTACTATAGTCTGTAATTGTTGGCATTTTTCAGGCCACAATCGCTTTTATTACTGTTACTTCAAGGTGCATTTGCTGATTTTGACACCTGTTGATTGTAATACACTCATAAAACGGTTGTTTAAAAGTTAACACAAGGCCCTTTACTACATAGCAACATTTGTTTAAATTTCTTAAATAAGTTGTGAAAATTGTACACAAGTGTTGTGTATTCTGTACACAACTTTTTTTTAATTATAAACCACTTGCTATATACTTGCTAGGTTCATATCAGCATTTACTCTGGAGCAAGCGTTTTACGTGATTCAATAGAAAACTTCGAAAAACTTAAGGCGTATTTCCAAATGACTTATGGTAGTTCATCTGTGTGTTTTTGTATCAACCTGCTGTGATTGCCGCCTATCCACTCTGATGTAAATTTCTGATTGATGTCTTTTACAAACAGAAATTACAAAATTTCGTAATTTTTACACATAAAGGAAATGAAATATATTGTGTTCTATATACAGCGCAATTATAACATCGGATCATTGCGCTTTACAACTTATTCCGCTGCCACTAGGAAAGAGAGAGAGAGAGAGAAGGGGAGGGAGAGAGAGGAGGGGAGGGAGAGAGAGGGAGAGAGACCCAGTGGGCAATCGACGCTGGAACGTCGAAAAGACGTCGAGAGTTTTACAAATTTACACACTATTTATGTCGAAAATGCAAATCGATTTGACGTCGTTCTTAAAACGTCGATTCAATTTGCATTTTCGACGTAAATTTATAAAAACCGTCGACCTGTTTTCGACGTGCCAACGTCGTTTCGACGTCGCTCTAAACGACTATGCCCGCTGGGGAGAGAGAGAGGAGGAGAGAGAGAGGAGGGGAGGGAGAGAGAGAGGAGGGGAGGGAGAGAGAGAGAGAGAGGAGGGGAGGGAGAGAGAGAGAGAGAGAGAGCGAGGAGGGGAGAGGAATAAAGTGCCTTGTCCAAGAACAAAAAACCGTTGGCCACAGCGGGACTCGAACCCACCGCTATGCCACACTTGCCCCATCCAAGATCGAACCTTGAGGCGCACATACAATACTAAGGCTAATGGTTCAGGTGAAAATATCTCGAAGCTAATTGGGGGAAGTGACTAAAAATACCTCTGCAAGTCCTGACAACAAGTACAGGCTGTCCCAAAAAAATGTTAACACTCGGAACGACGACATTTTGATAAAAAGAAAAGCACGTATGGGTCTTTGTTTGGTATCCATTTAAAGCCAATAAAATAAGCTTTAATATGCCATGTATTTCATTCCAATCCGATACGTAAAGCAAGAGATATGCTCCATCAATTATGAGAGGGCAAAGTCCACTTGGTCCGATTTCTGCCTTAGAACACTTGGAATTCATGATGCAACATGAATACACTTGGCTTCATAGCACATCTTCTTTCCATCTTAAAAAGAAAACAATTAGATTTTGCAGTGTTTTTCTATTTAAGAAAGACCTCGAGATTCATGCCACCGTGTTTTACCAAACGTTCGTCGTTGTATTTACCACAACTGCTCTTCTAAAAAGAGAAACGTTGGCTTGAGGTCTTGCTATTTTGGTCCGTGGATCTGTATGGCCTCCACTGGTGTCTTTATTTCCAATTCTGCCTGCTTTATTAGACCATGTAGGCTTATTATCAGAAGTTTTTTTTTTTGTTGTTAACTTTCGTGTTTTTGTTGTTTATTCTGCCTCTAGAATCATAGATTTTCTTGGGAATCCATTAAAGAAGTGGCTGATTGTTTGGTTTAATTTGGTTTGGTTTAACATTCTGGGTAATTTTGTGCGATTTTATAGGGCTACTAACGCTGCTAATGAAAGTGAACTGATTAATATTTGAAAAATACATAGTATTGCTGATCATAAAGACAATGATCACACTTTATGACAATAATGAAGTTCAAAATTGATTGTCAATATCTCAATAGCTTCAATTACCAATCAATAACACAATCAATAACCCAATTTTGAGTATGTTAGAAAATCATGTTTCACACAATCTTACAAATGTAACCACTGCAAATCGGACCAATCCGAATTTGTACTCTCCTTTTTGACGAAGCATATCTGTTGTTCTACATATCGCATTGAAATGAAATAAACGGCAAATAAAAGTTATTTAGTTAGCTTTAAGAGCATACCAAACAGAGACCCATGCGTACTTTAGTTATTTACAACATGCCTGTGTTCCGAGTGTTAACATTTTTGGGACAGCCTGTATAAGATTGATGTTATTGTGTCTTACTGACGAGCCAAGACAATGCATATTTTGCGTCGTTATTTGGTTAAGCATTGACACACGAATCAAATCATTTCCTATGGTTTTGTATAATATTTCTAAAAATGGAAAGTATGGTACGTCTTATACAGGGAAACGGACCAAGAAAGACAAAGCTTATATTACTGTATCGTTAGTTTTGTGAACGTTATGTTATGCTATGCAACAAAAATTGGCACACTTTGAATATTTTCATTTTCTTAAATCATACACAATATAATATTTATAACATTGACAACTATTAGTGTGAATTTTGAAGTTTTACACGAATTTCCAAAAAAGTCTCATAAAATATATTTGAGAAACTTATCATTGTTATTCAAAACATTGAGCAAAATAGTGGAGAATGAGCGAGGTTCTTTAATTTAACAATGTTTAACCAACGATTGCGCGTATATTCTCCGAGATTAAACAATGTCTTCTATCATTCATATTTTATATTTGATAGGTGTCTTTTTAGATATGGAGGTCTTGAATGGACTTCCGTTGATTCAGGGATTCATAACATTCACTAGAGGTAAACAGTACTTCTTATATTTAGGCTATGACTTTCGTTCGAAGTTTCATTTTTTTATGTTGTGAAATTTGGTATAGACCTATTCAAAAGCCAGCCATGGACAAGATAGACACAATCCAGGACTACAATACACTCACCTGTCAATAATCCCTGTGCAGGTGTTACACATGGATTGATTGACGCTTAATGTATTGTAATCCTAGAATGTGGACAAGATAGACACATTCCAGGACTACAATACACTCACCTGTCAATAATCCCTCTGCAGTTGCTACACATGGATTGATTGACGCTTAATGTATTGTAATCCTAGAATGTGGACAAGATAGACACATTCCAGGACTACAATACATTCACCTGTCAATAATCCCTCTGCAGTTGCTACACATGGATCGATTGACAGCTCAATGTATTGTAATCCTAGAATGTGGACAAGATACACACATTCCAGGGCCCGTTTCACAAAGATTTACGATCGATTGTAATGAAGCGTAACTCGATCAAGCGTAAGTTTGAACTTGATCGAGTTAACGCTCGATAAATCAAACTTACAATTGATCGTAAGTATTTGTGAAACGGGCCCCTGGACTACAATAGTCCTGAGTCCTGAAATGTATCTTGTCCACCAACATGGGTGGTGACTGACGTCATGTTGAATACGATCTATAGGTTCATTCATTAAAATATTCAAGCTTTTGTGCGACACACATGTGCAAGTCAGGCAATAACTAAAATGACAATCTTTTTATGACTTGAAAATGTGTACGAGCGGCACTTAAAAAACTAAAACAACCGAGCAATCAACGACCAGAACGTCAATCGTTTGCTTTCATTGGTAGATGGTTCGTAGTTTGGAGCCCCGGGGTTCGGAGCACTTTATTGTATAGATAGTTCGTAGTTCGAAGCACTTTATAGAGAACTTCAAAGGGTGTGTAGACTCTCGACTTCAGAATATCCACTGGAAAACCACAACTTCCTCACTGTAAACTAAGTGCTTGCTTCCGTAACACTTTCTAAATACTTCAAAATGTTTTAAGGTTGATGGTAAACTTAGCACTTAAACACTTAATATAAACATTTCGTCAGTAACGACATTATGTATTTACAACGACATTATGTATTTACATGTTTAATTCAAAGACCGAATACTTTGGGCTAAGTACACCAAAACGGCGTAAGTTACGCCCTAAAATGCCCAACCTGCAATTTAGTAATTTTTTTGAGTGGAGATTGAGCGTAAGAAATGCGAAGCTGCTTTTTTAAACAAACGATTGCTCGTACATATACATACTCTCGAGATTAAACAATGCCTTCAATCATCCATGTTTTATATTTGATAGGTGTGGGGATCTTGAATGAACGTCTAATATCTATGACTGAAAAATTGGCGCGTACGTTTCGAAAAGAAGTAAATAAATTAATAAATAGCCAATAATCAAGTGAATGTTTCAGGGTCTAAAGGAGTGAGTTCGGCCAAGAAACTATTCAAGCATACTGAAATGAATCCATTCTTCAGTGACTTCCACGTATTTTTAAATAAAATTAAAATTCCGTAATTACGTGCATTCTAAACATCCGATTGCTTCAAATAGATGGAAATGACTGCAATATGGATTTATTTAATAGTTTTCTTTGTTGAACTCACTCCTGATTCAGAGATTTTGAGATATAATTTTTTGTATATTGATTAAACATAATCAACTAGAACTAAAGATAGTCACCTGAAATGCTCAACTCCAAAAGATGAGATGAATCGGATTTTTCGTTTTTGTCTCGTATAACATTGCCGCAGGATATAACATAAATTCCGAATCCAGAATTTTATTAACAAAGATGTGATTTTCTCCATGAAAGACTTCTATTTGAGCTCAGCACTTACAAACTGTGTGGGAAATTTCGCCGCCGGTATCGATAGAGGGCTGCTCATTAAATGACCTTGCGTGACGTCAGAATATCTGAGAAACAGCCAGATTGTTGAATCATTGAAAATTTGTATTTACATGTGTAGAAACTGCAAAAATTTCCCCACATGCGCAATCGTAAGGATAGGTGTAGCAAAAAGTAGCCATCTATCATTGATGGCTACTTTCCCCGTCAAAATCGGAATTATGAGTGAAGCTTCTGAGGATTTATTGCATCGTTCCGTATCCAGTTTTTCTCTTTGGCTTTAAATCGCTACAGTTTGGCGAGTAATATTTAGAATTGTTTTCCTTCTAATCATCTGAGGCTCACACATTTTATCATAAGCGGACACTTTTTATCCTGAAGGTTTAACCGCTATACTCGTACCATATTTGACTTGCCCCGGTATGTAATAAACTTGCGACGTTTTCATTATGCATAGATTCAACCCTTAGAAATTTTGACTGTTTCTGCATGTCGCCCTGGTTGAAGAAGCCCCGATCGGGAGGTGTCTTGCACACGGCACGCAATATAATGCTCATTAATTATACTCGATATTTGTCCTAGCCTGAGTCCCCGGCCATCTAATCATCGCCGTGTGTTTTACAAACTCACCGTGTGTTTTACAAACTCGCCGTGTGTTTTACAAACTCGCCGTGGTTTTTACAAACTCGACGTTTTATAAGAAACAACTCAAATAAGTTGCCCAGCCGCAGAAAGGCGTCATTGATTTTTACGCATGCGTATATTTTACATATATTACGTGCACTCTAAATTTGTGGTCACTTAAAATGTGTTCAAATGCAACAGTTATAGGACACTTACAGGCATTAAAATATTGGAAATCTTCTTGTTTGAATAATTAGTGCAACGCCTTTCCCCTTGGTAAAACGTGTTACACTTCATGGCAATCATCGATGTTTTTATTTGTCCCCATAAACAGTCCCACACGGTCATGATTCAGTGATAGATTTCTGAAATGGTCCCTACGTTGTCTGCGGTTAAAATCCCACCTTCCCGACTACGTGCAGAACTTAAATTTTATATTAGTAGGCCGTTGTTGACTTATTTTATAAAACCTTTTATGTATGGCATTTCAAAAATATTAATATTTACAATTACATTTCATTTTTGCATATTTCTTCATTTTATTCATTCGTTCAACAGTGCGCTGAGTAGGACCCCCCCCCCCACACACACACACAACCTGCACTTCGGACACTTCAGGAGGAACGAAAAAATTCCATATCAAATGTCGGCAGATAAAACACAAGTTTTTCTATCTTCTCTGTACACAACCGTTATTGCGGCATTTAATCAATCTAATATATATCTGTTATATAATTGTTTTGATCACCAGCATGCGTCATGTAACCGGTACTCAAAGTCCGTATAAATATCGCCATTCGGCAACTCAAAGATTTTGGGAACAAGAACGATTTTATCTTTCTTGGCGTAACTGTACACATCATAATTATTTGAGTAAACTGCTCGAATACAGGTAATCAGAAAAATAGTCCAAGCTGCAGGTCCATTGATAACTGATATCAACCTTGTTTTATCAGATATATAATGTTTTTCAACCAGTTTCTAGACCATTTTAATGATGATTCTAAATTTGATGAGTGCCAGACGAGAAACCTTGAGCATTTTTGTGTGTAGTAACGCGACAAATGAAAATGGCCAACAAAACACTAAAAATTCACTTGTTATTCACTCAAAAGTTGTAATTTTTATCTAGTTAAAAATCATTGTGACCAATTAACATAATGATGATTCTGTAATAAACGTAACCAATTAATCAAATATGGCCGCAATTACAATAAGTGTCTGATCGTGATCTACTTTTGACTGCAGATTGGTAATTTGGTATCTATCCTGACGTTTGGACAAGTCAAGAAATTATTAAAACCATAAGAAATATTTTTAAAACGTGTGATAATCAATTCATTCATTATAGCATCCAAGATGGCTTCCGATACGCTGAGATGGCTATAATTGATGGCTAAGAGTTTCTTAAGTAAAGTCCAACCAAAAAACAGTCTTTAGAGTTTAAGAGAGTGGCCTTATGGAAAAAAAAGACTTGCTATCAATCGAGTAACATCTATTGGTATTGAACATGGTGAGCATCTTCCACCTGGAGCTGACTCCTCATGGGCTGAATGATGATGTCTCAACAGATTGAGAACCAGAATCTGACGATCTAAGGTTTCCTTGCAGAGGTGGGACTACCCGGAAGCAGATCAGGACACTACCTGTGGTTGTGGAACAGCACCACAGACAATGGAACATCTCATTGTCTGCCAACTGTTGGAGTATCAAAGCACAGACAAGGACCTTGTGGAATTCACTGAAGCATGGCAGCCAAACGTTGTACCCATCTCTGGCTGGATCATATTTGAGAACCACTGTGTTTGGACACGATAAGAAGAAGAAGCTATAATTGATAAGTTTATCTAACCTATACTTCTTTACTTATAGTTTTTATCCCGCGTTCATATGAAAACACTTCATTCAAGGTGAAGCCGATGTTTCTGCATAGCACATCAGGGTATATAGGTTAGTGGTCTGCTAATTCTACTCGGAAATAGAAGTCTCCCGAGAAGAATGTCTGATATAATCTGGTACTTGGCTTGAAGCAATGCCCAGCGAACTACATGAACTATGCGCTTCTCTGTGCCACAATTGTGGAGATAGGAGGTATATCATCATGATCACCATAGATCTGGCGTTTGGTATAATAACATTTTCTTCCAGGAGATGTTTTGAACTCGCATGACATGTGTTTTTTTTTAGTAGCCTGGTATAAGTCCCATTTAACCGGTCTTGGAGCTCTTTCTTCATAGTCTATGTTTGTGCACATACTGTAAGATGCTTGCCACACAGGCCTGAAGAAGGCAATCTTATAGTTGCTCTTCCATTATTAAGGTATCAAGCTTATTGTAGCCCCCCCATGCTTGCCCCTTTTCTTGTCCTGCTATCAAACACATAGGACCCCAGATGTTTTAAAATCTACTTCTATTCTTAAAGACATGTCGAAATCCAAAATATATGCAAGACATAGTTTTTGCAGTAGCCTTTAGCGTTGGGTGGGTTGCGGAAATTAGACGAGAAACGTTGAGAGGCTTCGTCGCTTTCATAACATTGATTTTAGACAATCTTACAAAACTCTACCCTTTTTGTAGAACATGTATTTATTTCAAAGAGGATTTGTCATATGAAATTGCCCCAATGTGAGGATAAGAATTTTACAGAGAAAGATATGATGGAGGGCGTTTTAGGGAGAATTCATAGCCTGATAATTAAGTGTAATGACATGATCGAATCCATACGTAGTAAAGTGATAGGAGGGGGGGGGGGTGGTGTGAGATGAGAGAGTACTGAGTGCGATGAGTGAGTGGTGAGTGAGTGGGTTGAATTATGAGTGAGTGAATGATGAGTGAGTGAGTGAGTGAGTGATAAAGTGATAAAGAGAGGAAAGAATAAACCAAAGGACACTCATAAACGCGAGAACCTACCACCCAAGCCCCCTGGGCTGTTCTCGGTAACTTATTTAGAATGGGACGCTATTTCTGTGCATTATTACTGTGTTTACAAACGTCACACTCGCCATAGCAATTACGAACATACCCGAGCCCACGCTATTTTGGATGCCATATTGAAAATGTGCAAAAAAAAACATCATGGTCGAGCTTTTGCGACGGTAAACTTTATGAAAACATCACATGCCTGACGATGTTCTTGGATGTCTAAGGATCGTTTTATATCACGAGAAAGTGCATTTTGCATGCCGCGCGTGAGGTAGAAATGGGCTTGGGCGTTAACATATAGCCGTCTGCCAGGGGAGTTTCCGTAACCTGACCCATCTGACATACTTTTTTCTGATACACTTATGAATTCGGAAACACTTCACGGAATAAAACAGGGCACGCGTCAAAACGATGCCGTGACTCGGTGGCAAAACATTAAAATGTGAGAGCCTTTTGATGAGAGCAAATAAAATTTTGAGGTCTCTCGGTGACATCAATATGATGTGGTTTGCGGGTGAAAGCGGACTAAAAGTAGCAATGAGTCTATTGACAGGTACTCGGTGCGTACCATAATAAAATTATGAGTGACCCCCTCCGACCAATAAAGGAGGAAGAAAGAAAAAAGCGAGCAGCTATCAATCTGCAATGAAAGATTAAAATAAATACACAATAAAAAAAGTACACGGAAAACCTATTTATGACCTGCATAATAAGATAAGTGGATTTTGATACGTACTCTTCTCGCCGGGCCTGCAGTCATCTCATATGATAGCCACTTCATTTAACGAATTAAGCCTTTTTACTTACAAAAATTAGAGTCTTATTATATTAAATACCGCATAGTGACAACCATTGACCAAATTTGACAGAAATCAAGATGATGGGCGTACGGTTGAATAGGAAGATAAACACGGTTATGCCTCGCATTAATTCCAATTGTAGGTGTGACCATGGAGTTATTATGGTGTGACCATGCATACTGACGTTGCGGGTTAGAATTCGACATTGAAGTAACTCTTTTTGCGGCGAGCTCAATCTGGAAGTGTACGTCCCATAACCTTCAGTTTACGTGAACAACAATATAAGAGGTATATCATTATTTGAAGAAAACAACTTAGTTTGATTTGTTACCATGTAGACTTTGAACGCTAATAGATGGGGACACTATGAGGACAAACGGAATCTGCCTTGATATATAGGCAATGAAGCCCACGTGAGCTTTCAGCATGTTCAGTGGCATTCTCAAATTGTTCGGCTTAGTTTGCTCGTTTGTACACCCTTTTTGCTCTATTATTTCCAAACTTCTAAAGGGGGGGGGGGTTGAGTCTGACATTCTCATTTCAAACTCTAATCTTCTGCTCTATAGTACACTCTAAATATAATTTCTTTTTTGGACATTTCAAACTTCATACGAATGGCCATGGTCAAGAGGATGTATAGTGTTCTTCTCACAATGCAATTCTTCCAATACAATGTTTGTATTGGTTGTCAAATGAATTTATAGGGACAAAAAGTAAATTCAGGTGACAACCAGTGCGAAAATTGTATTTGAAGAAATCCATTGTGGGAAGAGCAATATACCTCCTCTTGCCATGGCCCATTCAGCTAAAACAAAGTCACCAAGACATCTTCTCAAAACTGCCCCAGAGGATATCTTGATAAACTAAAGGTGTTGTATGGAGACACGTCCTATTTTTTGCGTCATTTACATGCACGTGTCTTGCTCTGTGACATGTGGCTCACTGCAAGACAAACTCGCCTTACAAAATGCTTAAAATACTTTGTTTTCTATTTCCGAAGACATTTCTAAATTCAAGACAAGTTTTAGAATGTAAAATGCTTCACGCGATATATTCAGTCAGTTTCACAGTTACACTGGCTTTCGTTGCCAGCAGTTCTGATTCACCAGGACTTCGACTTCATCTGTGTTGATGAAGTCAAAGCAACGTCCGATGAAAGCTCGAATGAATTGTATTTGAACTGCGGACGGTACCTGCAGAAAGAGGTCCTAGCTAACCATTGAATATCGTCATGAAAGCTTTTCCAAGGAGTTTTCTTAAAATTTTTCCATTGGTCGATATAAGAGATGAGCTGTGCTTTGTATACATTTCATCACGCCTGCAGAACAGGTAAGCTTACGATACCTGTAGGTTACAAGCGCTTATGCAGAGTTCAAAATGCGTTCTTAATTTCAAAATATTGCGTTTTCGAGAACGCATTTGGAATCAGCATGACAAATGAATTAAAATGATTCCAAACAAGCCTAGTCTTAGGTCAGTGTTTTTCAAATGGCTTCCGAAATTACCCTGTATTTATTTGAAAAACCATCTCAAAAAAACACGCCACTGTACGTTCGTGTTATAACATACATGACGATAATACAAATCGACCAGAGTTATGGTTTAAAAATAACTGAACTGGAGCCGACTCTTCATGGGCTGAATAGTGATGTCTTAACAGAATGAGAACCGGAATCGGCGAATCTAAGGTTTCCTTGCAGAAGTGGGGCTACCTGGAAGCAGATCAGGATACTAGCTGTGGTTGTGGAACAGCACCACAGACAATGGAACATCTCTTGGTCTGCCCATTGCTGGAGCAACAATCCACAGACAAGGACCTTGCGGAATTCAGTAAAGCAGCCAGACGTTAAAGCTGGTTACGCCACTGTCCATCTTTGAATACGTCATATTTGAGAAGTTACCACTGTGTTTGGACACGATAAGCACCATGATAAGAAGAAGACTGATACAAGAGTACATTCATCATTTGCATAACGTGCATACCTTTCCACCATTTCTAAAAAAACAAAAAACAAGCAACAAATAATCCAACAAACAAAAATGCGTTATGTTTACGTTATTATTTTAATTGTTCATTAGAGATATTTTTTTATACTCAACTCGTTTTTGTAAATGTATTCATCCAATCATTTTGATTTTGATTAATTTTATATACCTCTATAGAGGAGATTCATACTGGCCGGCACAAAGGGTTTTTGATTCTTCATTTCTTCTCACAGAAGACATGAAACACTCTTGGTCAAAGCAAAGACGAAATTACACCTCTGAAAAGATAAGTATTATTTACGATGGTGTATTGCATTGCACTCAAGTTTCAATTGATTGATCACCGATATTTGGTAGCTCACCATAAAAGGACACAAGCCTAGCACACACAGACCTGCTGTTACAGCGGTTTCCGATATTGCATATTATCACTACAAGAAAATGAACGCGATATTACTACAGTATGGTCATCAGGCCAGCCTCGCCGGACAATAGCCCGCCTAGCCCTAGGCTCTATTTTAAGTGTTTAATTCACGGCCGTCACAATCCATTAGATGAAAATTACATGTTAGATAATTTTACCAAATTCAAAATCGAGGTTAATACTTGCTACAATGGAGTACCGGATATCGGGAATTTGTTTTCATTTCGATATTAACAGTCAAAACATGGTTTTTGAAATATTGCGTGGTGCACACTGTAAGATTTTTAATTATCGTTTTTATTTATTAATTTGTTTTTTTATTATCTTATTATCATTAATTGCCCTAAACTAACTCACTGAACCTTTTGTTGTCTGATTACGTGCGTGCACTCACGCGTGTTTGTTGTTAATGATAAGTGAGTCTGTTTTTTCGCCTGCTCTAATAATTGAGAACCAAATTGTTTTGCATCATTAATCACGAAACCTATTTATTATCCTATCTTTCATATAGTAATTTTTATTTTTATAATCAATGGAAAATTAAAGAAATCTAACACCCGCATCTTTTGAACTTCGTGATCGATATTTGTCACCGTACTACAACGATCTTGTTTTTTTACCAAACTGATTTGTGTACCGCACTAAATTTCTAACTAATATAAGCGATAATTCCTCGTAAATGACATTGTCACCTTTTAACAATTCTCCTTTTCCTTTTTCTCTTTATCTCCCGCTTCTCACGCTTTGTTAAAAGCAGACGCTAATACTGAGCAATTTGTGCCATATTAAAAAATAGCCGTGTGTACGTTTGTCAACCCACGATTATTTGACTGGCTATGTTAACCCTTAGTTTACACAGCGATTCAATTTCCTTTAAAGAGGATATTATAAAAAACCAAGATACTATTTTTACACATTATTTTGAATTCATTTAGAAAAAAAAGGCATTAAACGAATGCTAATGAATATGTGTTTACATGTTCACTTTAAATGCAAGTGTTTTCAAAAATGAATTCTGATAATTATGTTGAATCGACATTTGAGGCGTATTGAGGTGTTAACGGCGCACTTGCTCGTCAAGGTCAAAAAAACAAAATTAAGTATGCAAATTACAATTTGAAACCAACTAAATGTTTGCGTTGTCAAGATTTACAATCCGTCTTTAAGATGATGATGATGAATGATGATGATTATGAGGATGATGATGACGATGACGATGACGACGATGACGATGTTGACGATGATGACGAGGACGAGGACGATGATGATGATGAGATTATGATGATGACGACGTATGATGACGATGATGATGATGATTTGATGAGGAAGATATGAATGATAGTACCTCATCATGCTTCTGATGATGATCATCGGATTGTAATTTTTGACACTCTTTAAAACGGTTTTATGTTTAAATATTTAACAGCAGCAGCAGCAGCAAATGCAGCATGCAGCAATATAATGCTCTAACTTTGTGCACCAATAAAACAAAACTTAACACACAACCGTTATTTCTATATATAGATAGCAATTTCATCCACTGTCAAATATACTAAAACCGTACTCTTGTGTGAGATATTTATATAGACGTACAAATATAAAAACCGAGAATGTAGAGATCCCTCTAAGTTTTGCAATAATTCAAATAATTCTATAAAAACGTCAAATGAAATCAATGAACTGCTCACCTAACTTAACGTTCTAACACTCGTAATCAGACACACGGGCTTAATACTACAATAACAAACATACACAATGGATTCCACATACAGTATTTTATGGAAGCATGCACGGAATGGCAGGATATATCGTCCAAATTACTTCACTTCACTTCCGCTCATACCCAATTATTTTAGAGCCACGCAATAACATGGATTAATTGACATTAATGTGGATTTGTTACAGCTACAAACAACCTCGTACGCAAAATATTATTATACTTGCTATCTCACGTAGACAGCAAATCAGGACCCGATTGTGTGCTCATAGTCACTCTAAGCAAAGGCGTGGTCAAAGTTGACTACGTTTTAGTAGTTTGGATCGTGAAAAAGCAATCAATAACCTTTCGGGGTTTTTTTTAATTTTACTTTTTTTTTGTACACTGTAAAATTTGCTCCCTGAACTGTTTATTGCATCGCTTTTTTCACGCATCAACTAAAACGTGGTCGACTTTGACCACGCCTTTGCTAATAGTGCATAGGAGCACGATGGGTTATACACTGTAAAAAATACAATTACTTCAGCCTATGGTGTAAAAAGGGGATCGCCCGTAAAAAAGTAAAAGCTTACTCAAAATGGAGTGAAATTTACTCCATTCCGATAAGATTTTTACAAACTCTTCTTTTACCAAAATGGAGTGAAATTTACGCATTCCGAGTACGCTTTTACTCTTTTATTACAGAGCGATCCCCTTTTTTACTCCTATATTTTTTTACAGTTCAGTACACTACATGTAGTCAAAATGATTGGTTCCCCGATGGAAACAAAAAACTTCAAAATTTGTAATCTTTTTAGAATATTATTATCATAATACTCGTTATATTACAGCATAATTACTTCTTAATCACCATTCAACAATCCCTAGATCTGCATGTTAGTTTTCAAGTTTATGGCCTCATTTTGAGAGGGCTCCGAATGCCGCGTGTACAATTTAGTACGGTAAAGCCATGCGATTGAGTAAACATGTTAACAGTGTAAATTCACAACCAGATCCGAAAACGATATAGGCAAAGACACTTCTTGTTGTTTGCATTTTATCCACCATAGTGCAGCACCAAAATTATAAATTTGTCAGGAAAGACAATTGTTTCCAAAAAGTCTGACTTTGACTTTAGCCACTAAGGTGTTCCTTAAATTGAAAACTGCTTTTGGTGTGTATTTTTTCAATACCTTTTTGTTTTGCCTTATAGTTAATAGTTAAAACTGTTCATTCCAAACCTTTGAATTCTAAACAGTCAAATATAATTGCACTTGTTGTTGCATTATTTTACGTCCCAACGTATAACTGGCCTGTGTTATTACTCAATTGGGGCATTTATTACCATTTAATCCCCACAGTGGTGTAAAGGCACACATTTAGGTCTCCAGCTCCCACTCTTGCAATTTTGCGCATTCAATTATACCACAAATCAATAAGAATCTTGTACAAAGCAAATATGAGGGGTCTTTATTGTACTGAGTGCCGATAGTGATTGCGCCTTGAACCAAAATAAAAATTAAAAATTTCTTGAAAGCTATTTAAATATACTTTGAAGGATTTACAATTTTAAGAGCTACCTTGCCAGTTGACAAGAAAAAAATTCAGGACCTTGGGGAACAATCAATTTGCTCACACTGTTGTGGCACCTATTAAGAGTTTTAAGTGTTTTTTTGTTTTTGCTAATTTATGATACGAACTCAATTGGGAAAGAGAATAAGTGTGTAATCTCGTAGGACACTGGGGTGGGATATGTGCCAGTAATTAAATCAAAATTAAAAACACTTCCCTATGGATCAAAAAATAACCTTAAAACCTACCATCGACGGGGTCAACGGTTTGGCTTAATTGACCTTTCTATAATCAGAATCAGAAACGTAAATGACGAAAAACTGTTAAAGGTCCTTTAAATAATGAGTCTGATGACAATCGCCTTTATTGGTTCTTTTTTAAGCTTAATCACTGTGAATTCAGCCAATTGCTGGAATTTTTCTCTGGAAATATGAGCCCAACTTGCCTGTAAAATTGCTACAGTCAAATTTGCAGAAAAAAATTAAAGTAATTTACGGGAAACAGCATGAGACTCACTTCATAAGCAACAGAAAAATAGTTTTATTACACTGGCCGACCGAACAGACTGACGTTTTTTGGCGAATAAACTAAAGTTGTATGCGTCTTTCTATCCATGTCTTAGTATTCGCGACTATTGCAAGCATAAAGTCCATAACGTATGCCGCAACGCGTTGCGACATTTTCAGCAACGGTTGCGACATTCGGCAACTGCGTTGCAAGAATCTGCAACTCGTTTCGGTGTCGGCCAATTAGAAGGACGAATTTCTGTGACGTATTTCAAAAATTAAGACACACAACGCGTTGCAAAGTATCTAGCACGCGTTGTGAAACTCACAACGCGTTGCAATCCTTCACAACGCGTTTGCGACTTCACAACGTTGCACTTCATGCACAACGCGTTGCGAAGGTTCCCAAGCCATAAGGGTCATAACGTATTGCCGTCACGCGTTGTGAGAAAGTATCAACGCGTTGCGACATTTTGGCAACGCGTGCACATTTCATTTTGGATGTTTATTCTAATATTGATTGGTTCACTAACTAAAATCCTAAAGGTTAAAACCTTTAATCCCTGAAATTTGAGTGTATCTAAACAAGACAAACAAAAGTCGTAGAAATAGCGCAACAATATTAACCAAGGTCCTTGATTTGCATGTGTCCCAAAAAAAAAAACATCAATTGAGTTTGTTTCATAAATTCCACAACCAAAAAACCCATCGCATATTCCTTCCATGATATTTCAACATATAACGCTTATGAAAAAAATAATGATGCAATTTAATTTAAGTAATTTTCGTTTAATTAGCGGGTAGTGATCTTGGCGTATCTCTCCACTTTGTTAAAATAACTAAAGCACTATTGTCTTGGTCGATTCCAGTGACGCTGCAGCTATATTGTGTAATGCTAGCTATCCAATTAAATTCCTGATTGCAATGGAGAGAATCCATGGTAATCATGGCCAACCCTTCCGGCGGTTTATGTTAACAACAATAAAACCTGTACCATGACAAAATTACGTCTGCTTCTTTCCTTCTTCTCCCACACTTTGATTAAGACCACGGTGTATTACATGTCACTTTACCAATTTGAACTATACGTTTTAAAACTGTCAAGCGTATGTTAGAATTTTATAAGACGGTGGGTATCATGCACGGAGAACCCATTTACTTCGGACCGTTCAAAGATAACGGAAGCGTGAACAGGAGCTGTCAAAAGGCGTGTCAACGTATTCTATTCTAATTTGAATATTGAATCCGGCGTGAAAGAATCCAAACCGGACCGCCATGAACGGCTTTGTAGAGTCTGGACTAAGGTAAATAATCTAAGACTATACTCCATGGTACAATAAAGTTGTAGGGCACTGACGCTAAACGCTAACAACTAATTTCAACAAAACTTAGCCATTATTGTTTATGAAGCCGGATCGCGTTCCAGTTGGGGAACTATCGTTGATTCCCTTACAGGTCTTACTTTTCTTGTTTCCATGGACATTGATGGAACACAATGGACCAACCAAATGTATACCTGGGGAATCATTTCATTCCACAATTTTAATTCAATAATTTTTGTTCGGTTACTTAATGTTATTCAACCTTGTTATATCAAAACGATAATATAAATTCGGAAGGTATAGGAGGGTACTCACACAAATGATCATAAACGAGACGTGCGTTAATTAGCCTTGGTTTATGAATGACACCTTTTCCATGCCAATTTAGTATTAGTCACTTTTCTAAGTTTTCTTTGAACAAAATGTTGTTTTAAGAATTAATCCAATGTCCTTAATCTTGAGCTTCCACGCATGGAATGGGTCATCTTGAACAGGATTCGCACAGGAGTCGGTCCTTTCAACAGAATTTATGCACGTACCGATGAGGGCTGCGACCATCTCCAGCTTGCCAATGTGGCTCTCCATCACAGACTGAATATCACATTCTCAAAGAGTCCACCGGTGGGTATAGACCTCTCAAACCCCAACCAATCAACAGTGAGCTGGCTCCACCAAATTCAACACATCGAGCTGCTGCCTCATACGCAAGAAGAATCTTGAGCTAAAATTTCGCAAATTTGCTAAAATGTTCAAAAGTTTTAGAAAAAAATGAAACTTTGTGATAAATTTGCCCCAAATCTTCTTCGTCTAGGGTATAGCTATAGGGTCAGTAAAAATTGGTATAGATAACGGTCTACTTCCAGAATTACAGAATATAATTTCGCGCCCCGGATATAGGTCTATCCACGTGAATAATGTCATTTTGCAGCGTTGTGCAAGTCCCATTGTTGCAATCGACAGTCAGTTGCAAATATTAACACTAAAATAAGTATACTTCTGGATCAGACTGCTTAATACAACAGGTTTATCCATTTTTATCATGACTTTTGTGTGTGTATGGTGTATGCTGTTCATTTAAGTCAACTTCAGTCGTCGTACATCATGAAAATACACGGACATAAAGATTGGGGGATTGCAGCGCGCAGTGTCTGAATGTGTGGAAATGAAATATGATTACGTCTAAAACGAAGTGAACAAAGAATTTGGGAAGAACTAATATTGAAAATAGTGATCTAAATATGGCCTTTATATTGCACACTAGGAATCGATTCTTAAAAATCTTAAATAAGCGCATTTTATTAGTTAATTTACCTCAGCTTTCAAGCCTTTTTTTTTGTATAACAGGGTTTATCAAGGAGGTAATTCGTTATAACGCACGCGATGCTTATGACTTTGATACCAGTGTTATAGCTTGGTTCTCCTCCTCGTTCCATTGATACCAAATAGTAACCAACACACCTAGCATAACGTCCACAATGCTGACGTCACAAATCCGGCGACTCGCAAAATTGGGCATTTTCAACCGCCTGAAATGGCAGAAAATCCATTTTGCGCTAAAAAACGGTAGGAATATCGGACTTCCTCATGCGATTTCAGCTCTAAATGTTGGCAATTAACTAGTTTTACATACCATAGAGTTTATAGCCGTTCTTTGGAAACTATTTTTAAAAATGTTACCCTACATTACTGGGTGGCAACCACCCCATACCTTTTGACTTTGAATCATGTTGAACGCATGACGGCATACCCTAACCCCGGTGAAGATGCGACATTCACATTTTTTCGATAATTGAACGAAAAGGATGAGAAAATTATTATCTGGAAGGTTTTATAAAACCCGAAAGCTTTCGGCATTTTATGCACTGTGGAAGATCACTAATGGGGTTAAAAGCAAACGACAAGCACATTGCAAATATATATATATATATATTATATATTATATATATATATATATTATAATATCATATAATAATATTATAATATATATATATATATATTATATATATATATCTATATATATATATATATATATATATTATATATATATATATATATCTTATATATAATCTAATATATTGCAATGTATTGCAATATTAATTACAAACAGAGTCCTTCTCCCCGCTGTTCATTTGCACTTGGGCCATGGGACCATGAGAATATCTCCCGTTCGGAGTGGACGTTACGCCCTTATCCCGAGTAACAAGAGGCATACCTGTACAATGTCATCAATTCCATTTTGAAAAAGGTAGGTACGTGTATCCCTGACAGTCCCAGGCGTCGTCTGGTCAGTTTTGAGGCTACCTACTCCGATTACTGTGGTTATAATCACTGTTGGGTATACCTCTTGAGGTCTCGGAACCTGAAAATTTAATAAATAAAATAAGCATTATTGATCAGTGTATCTAAATTACTTATAAAACTCTTGGATATCGGAAATATCTAATGCTATATTCCATAATTTTACTGCTGACAACGATATTATTACTTTATGATATTTAATTGATTTATTGATTTTGTGAAAAGAACATGAGGACATTTCCAGAAAGAGGCGTCCACGTTTTTTTCGATTTTTTTTTCTACTTTTAGAATGCTTATCACACTGACCACTATATTAAATACACTTGAAGTGAATATCCCAAATGCGTTTTATGTATAAAAGATGATTTGGTACTTTCTGTCGTGCACGTATGCTAGTATGTCCTAGTATGTTTTGCGGGATATTGTGAATGATTACAAAGAAATTTCCTTGATAACATTGTCGCTAACGGTTTTTTTGCGTCCTGACTTGAACAGGGCTACGATGTCATAAAAAAGCAAAATATGAGTTAAATAAATGCTACAAAATATTAAACATTAAAAAAAAAAATATTTCACTTTCTCCCCCCTTTCCCATGGAATATATCACTGTTGCCCGATAATACACATATACGTTTGAACGAAAATATCCACTGTTGCAACGAACTATACACATAAGGCCCCCATTCAGGTGACGCTCCAAAGGGTGGGCGCTAAGTTGTTAACACTTTTATTATAACTGTTTCTCACTCAAAGGTAAAAGTAGTTAATTACTTTGAATAATTTAATTTTTGAGTATACAGTAGATTTTTAATATGAAAAAACATATTCTTAGTTGGGGGATCATGTTTCTCTTACTTGCCCTGTGTTATGTAACTTGCAAAAAATTAATTGTAGTGTACTTCCGTATTTTAAGATGTCTTCTGTTCTCAACTCTCTGAGCGATGGTTCAAATTCGACAATTTCAGAGTGGCACATTCAGCGGTCATAAGATGTCGAGTTAAAACCCACGGCGAGTTTGTAAAATTCGTGTGTGGTTGTTAAACTAATCGGTTTATACATGCTCGCTTTTTTAGCATACTCGTCCAGGAACAACTCATTTTTTGTACAAAATCGTGTGCGCGCTTGGCCAGCAGTCACCCAGATGAAGCGAAATGCTAGTGTGAGATTATATACTGATGGGGGGCTTAATAATAAAAACACGGAGCGGACCCTTTCCCTTGTTACGGGGGGAAAGTGAATTCATAGATCCAACAACAACAAAATAGCTACCTCCATTTTTTTCGGTGATCGTAAGGTTGCTAGTCTTTTTCCTCTAGGGACGGAAGGATTAAAAATGATTATATATTATTATTACTCCGTTATTCTGCATGCCTAGTATTATGAAAGGTTATTTATCAATGCTTACCGGTAGCTGCCAGGTGTTATCTTATTTTAATGTGGTCACACAACAAGCCGGAAGCGGCGGTATAGGATTCCACAAAATTGAGTGAAATAAAAAGACTGTTTCAGAACCGACGCGAAGCTGATGCAGTATAAGTAATCCACAATAAGTAATAGGTCTGCAACCATAGTCTCCAAATAAGTTTGAACGACACAAGCCACTGACCTCGTACACATGGATAGCGGGCGGTGTGAGTCGCCCATTGAAACAACAGGAAGTGGTTTTGCCCCTTCGCAATATGGGGGAAATAATGCATACACCTGCTGGTGAATATATTCCACACAGAGGTTCTATGGTTTATACAGAATTCTTGACTTTGACCAAATAAAGGAAGCCATAGTGCGGGAGGGCAAACACAATGCAACTTCCTGTGGTTATAATCGGCGACTATTCAACGGGGCAGCCAGCTCGCTATCCATGTTAGAGGTCAGTGGTATACACTTGTGGTTATACTTGATATCAGCTAGTCCTACACAAACCATAATACCTAAATCGTATACACCTAAACTGGTATACCCTGTTGGGCATAGATGTCACGTAGCCACGCACCTAAGACATTAAGCTGTTATTACTCAATTACTTGGTAAATTTCTGTCAAGAGAGGAAAATATCTCTCTGAAATGTTTAAAAAATGTATAATTTATGCCGTAATTTGAGTGATAATCCATATTTTTTACTTTTCTTAAACAAAAATTCTGAACTATTCTTAATTTGAGAAAACCGATACAGCTTCATAAGTTAGAACACTATGGATTCTAGAGGATCGTTAATGAATGGTTTAAAGTTACCTGGATACGAAAGCAATATGCTAAAATATAATGTAACAAATCCCAACTCAAAAAATATAATGCGGAGTACCGCAAGGACTTCAATATTAGGCCCTACTATTTATTTTGCTACACAACGAATTATACAAATACCTAACCTTGCTGGTATATATGTGGTTGTGATGACACGACAATTTTGTTTTCCAAGTACTGACATTATGCAGTTCAAAATATCATTAATTTAATAATGAATTATTTGAAGTAGTAATGGTTTAAAGCAAACAAAGCTATCGTCAAAAGGCCTACTAAGACATAAGTACATGGTTATGGGTAGCCCCGAATGACTTCGAGCACAAATTATGATGGATTGTAACAGTGTAAAGTACAAGAAGTTACAAATATCATTTAGATAATCAACTTGCAAAGGGTGACAAAGACTAAGTTTCTGGCGTATTCTGATGAGATTTAAATTGGGAAACAATCATATTGAGGGAGATATCAAAAGACAATATCGCGGACATGGGTATGATCAACAAGCTTAAATTATATCATCCCGGAGCGTATCTTGTATAAACGATACTGTAATTTGTCGTGCCAGCACGTTAAATTACGGTATACGTATTTGGGGTTAGTGCTTGCAGCTAAAAAAATACCTACGAAAAAAACTATTACAATCTTCAAAAATGGGGAAATGAGGGAATTGTAACTAAAGTCACCATCGAAGCATTCTGGACCATCTTCACCAAACGATTACTTTATAAATGTATACGATAATATAAAATTGAAGTGGGTTTATTCATGTTTAGATACTTTGCCAACCTATTACCAAGTTCATTCTAATAATATCCTTACAAGCCGGATCTGAAATCAATAACTATCACACAAGAAACTCTACGCTAACTATAATCAAAAACAAGAATAAAAAAAGCGAGTGAGCGTGACCAAAGCAATTAGAACAACCGGTCCAATTTTATGGAACTCCAGTCAGTGATGCCAAAAAATCAAAATCAATCAAACACTTTCCGGAAACAATCTAAATCGTCCCCTATTCGTCTACAAATGAGTTTTGGAACCGTCTTGTGCGTGTCTTGTGTGATAGTCCATTTTAGTAATGTGTTATTTGGTTTAGGGGGTAGTCCAAGCTGGCCTTAATGGGCCTTTCGACTAGTCCTACCATGAACAACTCATTTTTTGTACAAACTCGTTTGTGCGCTTGGCCAGCAGTCACCCAGATGAAGCTAAATGATTGTGACGATATAGTGATGGGGGCGTAATAATAAAAACACGGAGCGGACCCCTTCCTTGTTTTTACGGGGAAAGTGCTCCTAGATCTAACAACACAAATACTGCTATCTCCCTTTTTTGCGGTGATCGTAAGGTTGCTAGTCTTTTTCCTCTAGGGACGTAAGGAATATAAAACTGATTATTATTATTATTATTATCCGTTACTGCATGCCTTAGTTTATTTATGAAAGGTATATTTATCAATGCTTACCGGTAGCTGCGAGGTGTTATCTCTCTTTTTAAATGTGGTCACACAACAATGCCCGGAAGCGGCGGTATAGGATTCCACAAAATTTAGTGACAATAAAAGATGTTTCAGCCCGCTGCGAGCTGATGCAATATAAGTAATCCAAATAAGTCTCTAGGTCTGCAACCATAGTCTCCAAATAAGTTTGAACGACACAAGCCACTGACCTCTACACATGGATAGCGGGCCTGAGTCGCCCATTGAAACAACAGGAAGTTGCTTTTTGCCCTTCGCAATATGGCGGGAAATAATGCATACACCTGCTGGTGCATATATTCCACACAGATGTTCTATTGTTATACAGAATTCCTATAACTTTGACAATAAAGTGAAGCCATATTGCGGAGGGCAAAATGCAGCTTCTTGTGGTGTCAATCGGCGACTATTCAACGGTGCGCCAGCTCGCTATCCATGTGTAGAGGTCAGTGGTATACACTTGTGGTATGCCTCTGATATCGCTAGTCCTACACAAACCACAATACCTAAATAGTATACCTAAATGGTATACCCTGTGCATATATGTCACGTAGCACACGCACCTATAGAGCTATTAACTGTTACTTACTCAATTACTTGGTAAATTTCTGTCAAGTATAGGAAATATCTCTCTGAAAATGTTCAAAAAAGTTATATAATTTATTGCATTATTTGAGTTATAATCCATATTTTTGACTTTCTTAAACAAAATTTCTGAACTATTTCTTAATTTTGAGAAAACCGATACAGCTTCATAAGTTAGAACACTATGGATTTAGAGGATTAGTTAATGACTGGTTTACAAGTTACTTGGATAATCGAAAGCAATATGCTAAATATAATGGTAACAAATCCCAACTCAAAAATATAATATGCGGAGTACCGCAAGGTTCAATATTAGGCCCCTTACTATTTATTTTGTACATCAACGATATTACAAATACCTCAACCTTGCTGTATTTATATTGATTGCTGATAACACGACAATTTTGTTTTCAAGTACTGACATTATGAGTCAAATATCATTAATTAATAATGAATTATCTGAAGTTAGTAACTGGTTTAAAGCAAACAAACTATCTGTAAATGCTACTAAGACAAATTACATGGTTATGGGTACGCCCCGAATGACTTCGATGCAAAATTATGATGATTGTAACGTACAAGAAGTTACAAATATCATTTTAGATAATACAAACTTGCAAAGGGTGACAGAGACTAAGTTTCTAGGCGTAATTATTGATGAGAATTTAAATTGGAAAAATCATATTGATGGAATATCAAAAACAATATCGCGGAACATTGGTATGATCAACAAGCTTAAATTTTATATCCCGGAGCGTATCTTGTATAACCTATACTGTACTCTTGTCTTGCCATACGTAAATTACGGTATACTTATTTGGGGGTAGTGCTTGCAAAACATACCTAGAAAAACTATACAAACTTCAAAAATTGGGAATGAGAATTGTAACTAACAGTCACCATCGAAGCCATTCTGGACCACTCTTTCACAAATACGATACTATAAATGTATACGATATATATAAATTTGAAGTGGGCTCATTCATGTTTAGATACTTTGCCAACCTATTACCAAGTTCATTTAATAATTTCTTCACAATGCGATCTGAAATCCATAACTATCACACAAGAAATAATAGTAACTTTAATCAAACAAGAAATAAAAAAGTATTTAGCGACAAAGCAATTAGAACAACCGGTCCAATTTTATGGAACTCCCTCAGTGATGCCAAAAAATCAAAATCAATCAAACACTTCCGGAAACAATATAAATCGTCCCCTATTTCGTCTTACAAATGAGTTTTGGAACCGTCTTTGTGCGTGTCTTGTGTGATAGTTCATGTTATGTAATGTGTTTATTTTGTTTTAGGGGGTAGTCACAGCTGGCCTTATTGGCCTTTCGACTACTTCCTCCATAAATTGCCTCTTTTCTTTGTATGTGTATGCATTAATTTGTACTTTTGTGTATTTGTGCATTTTATGGAAATAAAGATGATGATAAAGATAAAGATGATGATAAAAAGAACATTGAACATAACTTGGTGATGATGGTTATAGATTAGCGCGCCCACCTTGTATAGTCTGAAATCCTCAAGATGAGATTAGTACATACACGTTCACACACGCGAATTGTAGAAAGTGGCAGAAAGTAGTAAGTATATGACCTAATGATCTTATTTTAATATTATCAGTAAAGATATCAATCAAAAATAAGTTCCGTTGCCATGACAACATCAAAGTACAAAGTTAAATGAGCTTACATTTTACATCATCACTTTTTAGATATACACTTTTCATCGTACGCCCATAAAACGCCCATTCAACAAAAAAAAAACTTGATCTCCTAGAGTGGATTTTCTAAGATAGTTTTCTGTTTCTATGACGACAAAAGATTGATGAAGGATGTATTAGGACATAACCTTGTCATATTATCTTGAAGAAAGCAACACAAGCTTTTTTCCCCTCCTTATTTGACAACATTACAATGAGTAATATCTGTAAACAGCCTTAGTGAAAATATCCAAATTACCAACGTTTTGTATCGCCTGCTTTCAACTTACCACACTAGCCTATAGTGTTTGAATTTAATGAAAAATGGCAGAAGGTGTCTAATGCTTTAATGCTATTGTGATTTTAACATTGGTCTTGTCAAATCGTCTGATTAGGACAATAATGAAAGATTGATGTGTTTTCATAGCGATTTCTCATCGGCGTTATCGAGTGCGAGTTTGCTTGTAATATAATTAGGCGGGTACCGTGGGGAGGCCGTGTCCTGACTCGCTGCCCGGTGCCTCCCCCGCGTCATTACAGAATGGAGTCACTCAATGAAATTAGGCTTCGCTTTTGATGCATCGCTGTTTGCTAGCTATTTCATCAGTTAAGTAGAAATCATGGGAAGAAACTGGTTTTTTATTCTTAAGATTTATTCGCCGCACAACATGGGATCTATAGCGAAAAGTATTTTGACTATTTTGTTAATATTAATCGTGATTATGTACAATTTTCAGAGAGCATTGAGAATGTTCAAAAGAGGTTGCAGTCATGCAGAGTGATATATTAATCAGAGAAAATCTAATAAAAATGTTAAGGTTAACAAGTCCAATTATGATCGTTCACATAAATCAAACTATACATATATAATTTAATTTCAATATAATTCAGCAGCTCTGGTACTTTACAAAGTACAACATGTTTGGCGCGTGTCAAAACAGAGTACAATAATAATGAACTTTACGAAAAGTATTGCTATTTTCTCTTACAATGGCAATGCACTTCTTATTTTTAAGGACAATGCTTCAAAATATTTGTAAAATTTATACAACTTTCAATACGCTTAAAAGCATATAATTATAGAATCGTAGTGGATAAACCGACTTCATATTGTGGACGACAATCTGTCATTTCAAATAAATTTTGCTGGAAACTCGCTCCGTTTTTAATGTAAGACTATCCAAGTTAATGTCCTACGACGTCAAAAAGGTTACACTACAGACTAGATTGGATAGTTTTAAATTAGGGAACTCACCAGCGGTCGCTGTAGAGTGTCTGTTACACCTCCCTAGTCTATTCAACTACTTCTCCTACCTATATTACTACTAGCGCGTTGCCCCGCCTTCGCGCGGGCAACCGCTAGCTGATTGAATGGGAGCGTTCCCTAAAACCGTTGATCGATCTTCGATAAGCAGCAAAACTTCCAAGACATACATATTGCTCCAACTTTTCTCATTTATTTGGTTTGCCTTAGTAATGCCTCAAAATGTGTTCAAGTCAAGAGCTGTCGAGTTTTAGGTCCCCATCTCAACATGACTATGAAGGCCAGGTTAACTTACTGCAAAAATGGTATGTGCAAGGCCAATGAACGTCGCATGGCACTCCCAAGGACCCCATGGTCGTATCTATCTGGTTCGGAGGGTACGGGCAACTCAACGGTGTTCAAATCAGGGAGCTCTCTTGGGCTAAAGTCGAGGTCCGGTACAATCAGGAAATTTTGATGGGAAATCTGAAAATCATCGGGACGAATTTTCCCCTGACCGGTGCTGATTTCCCCTGAACACGTTAGTTTTTCTCGCCTAAACTGCTGCCTACGCCATTGGGCCATCTCTAAGGGCGCCGAGAGTCCAGCACCTATAGGCCCTAGATGGATCTTTGCTACAATGTCCTTGGTGTCCAAGGGTTACACAGGGTGAGGGGGTTGTTCCCATTTAGTTGACTTTTTTAGGGCATATTATTGTTGTTTTTCACCCGCTTCTAATGTCACCCCAATGGCCCTGTATTAATGAAAATTTACCATCATCATCCAAGACTCCCCATTTTTTTTCGACCATTTTGAAATCTTTACCCCCAAGACCTATACTTTTTAGAAATGTTGCCAAATTTTTCACACCCAAAGACCCTCTTAAAAAATTAAGTCAAATTTCCAAGATGGGAGTGCCCCCCGGGATATTGTGCACCAAAGGAGCAATAATTTGGCGCAGAGCTAGAGAGAACATTGCATTCTGTAGTCAACCCTTACTCCTGGTGCCATTCTGCATGTTCTGTTCCTCTGTCAAGTGGCGAAAACCGGCACCATAACTTCTTTGTCGGGGGGGGGGTTCATTTTCGTTGTTACAAATTCACGTTTCCTATGCCTCAATCTGCTTCAAAATGTGCTAAGTCAAGATCTATCATGATTTTTCTCTCCAACATTAGCTATACTGAGCCAGGAGAAAATTTTACACTGCCAATGGAGGCCAGCCAAAGACTTCCCACTCCAAAGACCCCCAGGTACGTAAGCTGGGGTCGGAGAAAGGGTCCACGAAGTGGCTTAGTCAATCAGTGGGGGAAAATAGGGGGGGGGGGCTCAGGGGAAGACATTTGGGCAAAAATCAGGAATTATTTAGGCAAAAGATCCGTTTGGACTCTACGTGGCAATCAGAGACGAATTTTTTTCCTTACCGAGGCCGACTTCCCCCTGACCGCGCTTTTTGCGAACCACAATGCACCTTATAGATGTAACTGGGCTAAGTGCCCTGGGCGCCACCTTTAAGTGGATTAAAGCGGCCATTATTTATTGACAAATAGAGCTGCAATGATTCAAACAACAAAACTGTAATGAGATAAATCATCATGATACGTGTCTAATGTAAAATATAGGCCTATCCTTTGCTTGAGGCAAGGCCGTACGCGGATTGTTTTTTTTGGGGGGGACCTCAAAAAAGTGGACTTTTTTGGTAAAAGAGGATCACCCCCAAATTGTCCGTTTTGGAACATTACCATCACCAACATGGGCTTCTTTTCTTGTCAAAATTTCTCCAATCTTCTCTCAATATGAAGCCAACATTTCCCCAAAAAACATGGCAAAATTTTCCACATTTCCAAGAAAGTATGGCAAAATGTCATCGTTAAAGCTCTGCATGGCAATGCTATGGGTCCTTTTTTCGGCAAAAATCACTATTGGCCATACTTCCGCTTCTCACGCTTTCCCGTCCCTACCCAACCAAACTTTGAGACCACGGCAATATCGATAAAAACAGAAGATTGAAAATCAATATTAAAAATTGGGATGAAGGAAAGATTTGAAATTCGAAATCGGTGTTTAATTAAATTCACCCTTGTAAACCACTTCGCAGTCATGTTGCAAAAAATCAAAACATAAAGGCCTAATGCCTAAATTACAAAACTTTGAGGTGATTCTTCCTTTTTACCACTGCTTTGTTTATATCTATGTATTTTTTTTGTCTTTTCGATGATATTTTTGAGTAAAATATGACAACATGAAACTCCTTTTTATATAATCTGACTGGATTATTTGGCAGATGATAGGCTGGCTATACCGATACATCGTGTTTAGATTGTCCGCCCCATCCAATTTTTTCGATCCTGATGGAAAGAAATCCGAATCCTGTAATTTTCTAATCATTTTACAGTATTTTCTGTAAATTGGCACGTGTAATATTTACAGTGTGTGTGGAGTACCCACAATAGGACTAATTTTGGCGCAATTTGGCACCAACACAGTAGGTAGGCCCTAAGACAAGCATTTCAGGTTGAATGGCACCCTTGTAAAAACAATTCAGTTTTGCAATAATATTGAAAACCTGAAATAAAGCATAAAATACAACATAAGATGCTTTTTTTTTTCCTACTGGTGTTTTTCTGTTAGTGTCTTTATTTTTCGGATAGTTGAGTAAAATGACCAAAAAATGAAGCGGTCGGCTCCAATAGACCAGTTAACATCCTACGTCACTTCGTTTGTTGGCCTGCGAATCCATTCCCTGCGAATCGTTATGGCCCATAGTAATAAACAACAACCAGGTCCGACCTAATTTCAAGATACCAGCCCTAACACATGTTTACAAACAGTGCTGTTAACTGGTCTGTACGATACAATGAGGCCGGTAATGAGGATTTATAAAATTTATTAAAGCTTTGTTTTTGGCTATCACTGCCGTCAGCATGTTGTATTTTATCATGGACTTTTATGTCACATAGTGCACCAGAAATTGAAATTTGTCGTAACACACAGTTTAATCGTAATTAGTTGTATACCATTACCCACCATGTTCGACTTAGACTGGTACCATGCCGATCATAGCGCTTTGCAGATAGTAGAATCGATGGTTAAATATAACCGTGTCAAAAGTCTATAGGGCACCAGCGAATATCAGCGAGGGCAAACTTACCAGAAACACGAAAAGACTTCTACCACGAAAGGTTCAACGATTATTGCCGTCCAAATAATACTTAAAGAGCCTTATGACATTTAATGAATTACAATACATAGTATAAATACAATCTTTAATATTTTGTAGTAGGTCTCCATGTTGTTCTCTTTTTTAATCACCAAGAAATAAATTATTTTACATAGAATTATCAAAGAGGTCAAACCACTTGGAGCATGTCCATAATAAGCCACGAACATGAATAATAACTACTTACCCTGGACTAAGGTACCTCTCATTTTTAATTAAATTGACGTATTACTCTTTGTCACCGTCACCCCCCACCGAATTCAATATACGCATTAACTATTGTTTACAACACGTTTTTTGGCAATTTCAATGAAATTTATCATCTATCAGCAATTTGAACAATGTCGAATACCTAAACCCCAAGCAATCTCAAGTCACGATGGGAATTGAATCACCTGAATCAGACGGTACACATTCCCACATGGGCGTTCAACATGGCGCGCCCGCGGTCACATGGCAGCCTGCCCGGGGAAAAACAACATGGCGAAGTTCGAACTTTAAGTATAGATAGTCTCTGTGTTTTTCTCAATTTTCGCGCACCTTTCCCGAGCGGATAGCAACAATATACCTTTCCCATCTCAAAGAACTTGAGAATCCGTTAATGGATCGAAATCCAAATGAAAAAAGGTTTCAAAATACCCACCAATTTTAGATCAAATTTTTAGCATTTGCTTTTCATGTCCTTCAACGCTTTCTTTGAAATTTACCTTTGCAACCGTGATCCCAAGATAGGCATGTGAGTCCATTGTGTTATTTTGTAGGAGGCGAAATGCATTGCTTTGCCTTTTCGCACGTTATTAAGTTTTGAAGCGGATTGATGGATATATTTCATGCAAAGATTTTCCGGCCAAAAGGCACAAAATAGTGGCGTTGAATAATTGGTAAGCATACGTGAAATATGATGCTCTAAAATACGGATTATTTGAAATTTGATAGTAGGTATAAACAAAGTACAATGAATAACATATGGTATCGAGTTAGGAAAACACGCGTTATGGGCGCGTGGGTAGATTCGACACTGATGAAAGATCATCGATGAATACGCTATAGAAAGCTGGTGGGGGAGAGGTGGTAAAACGATTCGATTTGCCTATCATTTTGCCTCGCTCATAGTGCATGTATTGGCATGTGCGCATGTGCATGTGGTGGCTTTTAAAAAAGCTCCTCTTCAAGAGTTAACTCTTCGCGTAGCTTAACAGAACGCTTGTTTTGTTTACCAGTAAGTAATTTAATAAGTTCTTGTATAGATATTACAACAGTTTACCCCTATTTAATGCATGCAGCTTAAGAGAACTAATGTGTTTGTTCAAGCGGTGCTGGATACCTGTCAGCAACTGAGTTTGTTCCTCGTGCTTAATAAACAAACTCTACTCTAGATCCACAAGTATTGAATCAAATTAATGGCTAGCACTCCAACATCATACGCAAAAATGTCCATTGTAGTCTTACCATAATCTTTGGTTGAGATGGCCCAGAAATGTGTTCCTGTATCAATGACATTCATGCCAAAATAGACATACCGTTTCCGAGTTTTCTCTGGAAACCTTGTTTAGAATAATGCCTCAGTTAAATCTGTGATTGAAAACTGGCCAAGTCGGCAACCCGACATAGTTCTTTACCTGTTTAAGCAGAACATTTTACTCACATTTTGCATGCGAGACCAATCTTTGACAGTGTCCGTCAGTACAAAGCCGTAAAGAATTCGCAGTCTAAATTGAGTCCGGCATATTAATTCAAACAGTTCTGATATCAGCATCCCTTTTCGTGGGGGGGGGCTTGTGGTTGAACAAACAACATATAACTAATGAGCCCTATGTCCCTTGTCATGGGTTGTCCACTGCAATCCTAAAAATCACATCTTACGTTTCTGTTTTCGTATCGCGCGGTATTGCAAGCCTTAACAGTGTTTCAAGTGAGGAGGAAATCTGGTTGCAAACTGAAATTCAGCAACGACTGAATAAAAGTAATGCTATTAATTTAATTCTTAATCTGTCGATATCAATTGGAACTGAGCGAATTGCAAACTTTGCTGGAGATTATACCTGATTCTGCGACGACCTCAAGATGGATCAGATGAAAATTAAGAAAGTCAACTATTTGTCATAATTCCTTTGTTTGTTCACTGATTGGACCAATAAACCACTATCACACTCATGACTTTCTATGTTTAGGACAGAAAACTTTAATTGTTTATTTTATCCAGCAAAGCACTTTCATTTCTCTTTTTGCCACAGTTTTAATCTCAGTCTGTATTATACAAGAAGTCTGTAAGTACAGTCATGGTATCTTAAGGATACCTCGAGCCACCAGTACTTACAGATTTATATTAGAAATCTTGTTTAGGTATCAGTACATCAATACCTTAGGCCATGGAATGAATTTTTAGATTTGGCGTCCCGCTCCCGCATGTGCCCAAAACCTGGCCGCCTAAAAATTTGTCATTATTTTTAAAAAAATCATTATTTGTAATTAAAAAATGCTCTTCATCTCAAAAAATCAGTTTAAAATCATCAAACAGCTGGAAAAAAGGGTACAATTATAACGCACTCACATGCATTTGGCGCTGGCATGACACATTTCTTGATTTGTTGAATCCGCCGCTCTGGCTGGAACCCGTGAACTCGCAGTCAACCAATAAAAATATTAACATAAAATGACTAATAATAATGAATAAAGCCTCATGCCTAAAAATGTCCTGACGGCAATCTAAAACTAACTTTTCATTCTCATGGGCTTACTTTCAGATTTACATCAAGCTATCTGTAAGTATCAGTACATCAGGTACCTTACTTCCAGATTAAATCAACTAACTCTGTCACTCATCAGTACTCAAAGGTACCTTACTTACATATTTACATCAGCTATCTGTAACTATAAGTACATCAAGGTACCTTACTTACAGATTTACATCAATCATCTGTAACGTATACATCAAGGTACCTACTTACAGATTTACATCAGCTATCTGTAAGTATCAGTACATCAAGGTACCTTAACTTACAGATTTACATCAAGCTATCTGTAAGTATCAGTACTCAAGGTACCTTACTTACAGATTACATCAAGCTATCTGTAACTATCAGTACATCAAGGTACCTTACTTACAGATTTACATCAGCTATCTGTAACTATCAGTACATCAAGGTACTTACTTAAAGATTTACATCAGCTATCTTGAGTGTAAGTATCAGTTACATCAAGGGTACGCTTACTTATCAGATTTATCATCCAGCTATCTGTACGTATCAGTAACAATCAAGGTACCTTACCGATCATTTACATCAAGCTATCTGTAAGTATCAGTACATCAAGGTACCGTACTTACAGATTCACATCAAGCTATCTGTAAATATCGGTACATCAAGGTACCAACCTTACTTACAGATTTACATCAAGCTATTCTGTACTATCTGTATCTGTATCTGCACCTCAAAGTACCTTGAGCCACAATATACATATTTTACACAAAATACTGCCAGTATCGGTACATCAAATACTCGACCATTAGTACTATATAGATTTACAGCGTTGTTTAGAAGAATCCCACAATGCATTGCAATGTGCTAGTACTGTACTTTGCTAACACATAGAAAGTGTGATCAAAGAAATTTAAGGATAACAAAACATTTCACGATCATGATAAACATTCCTTATTACTAGCACTACGGTGGCTAAAGTGTGTGTAAAAATCAGGGTTTTTTTAAGTGTAAAGAATAGGATTTTGTGGGATCACATAACCTTATTAACTTAAAATCTTCAAAATTGGTGCATTGTCATGATTGTGGGATTGGCTCAATACACCCCTGGATTTACATCCACGCAGGAAACCTGTAAGTATAAGTATCTCATGATACCCTAGCTTGAGCCACTTAACTTACGATTTACATCAAGAAATCTGCAGTATTAGTTACCTCAATTAAACCTTTAGCCCACTATATTTACATATTTACATAAAAAATCTTAAGTATTGGTACCGTCATGATTTCATCGAGCTATTACTTTAGAGTTTACTCAAAAAATCTGTTAAGTATCGCACCATCAGATAACCTTAATGCATTAGTATATTTGCTTGAGTTAGAAATAAAGATTTACATCAACATACATGTACCTTGATTGATCACAGATAACTTTACAAAGATTTTCTTGGTGTAATCCAGATTCGGATTAAAATATAAAAGAAAGCTCTCTCAAGATATTTGTTCAGGAATGAAACAATCACCAATTAACATTTTCTGTCTTAAAGTTAAAAACGAAAAAAAAATTGATACTGGAAATGGTCGAAGCTCATGATTTTTGATGCCCGTTTATCACCTCACGTATCAGGTTGGAAGGTAGAATACCACCTGGGCGCGTGGGGCCGATTTAACGATATCCTGGTAAATAATATCGGTTCAAATGGAGACACGATTCAAATTTACAATATGTCCTACAAAATCCATTGTAAAAACATACGGGAGGGGCTTTAGCAAAAATCCATTTATAGCCCTCAAGAGTTTAGATATCACAGGCATTTCAAGGTATACAGACAAAACTTTATGTAAAAAATACACAAACTATGTAAAAATATAGAACTCCACAAAATTAAGTAAATTGTTACACTTGGGTTTTATATGGTTCTCGGTGTCTTTGGCTCCTTTTTGTTTCAACGATTTTGTTTAAAATCATTAGTTGAAAACTGCACCAAAATAACCCGATTGAGGTCCAGGAAAAAAACACCAAAATTCAGGGAACCAGCAAATTTGTTTCAACTTTGGTTTAAATATCAATATTTTTGACCCAAAGTAGCCAATTTTGAGGCAGGCAATACTCAACATCCATTCAAATAAAAACCAGGAAACCAATCACGAATCATCAGGACCATCCAAATTGTTTGAGTTTTGTTTAAAAACCAATCCTCTGACATTTTGAACAAAAAATAGCGCGATTTGGGTTAGGCACTGCTCACCACCACACAACACAAAAGAGCTAAAACACCAACCACATAACACAACTGGGAACCATCCACGTTATCCCTTTTGTGTAAAAACTCATTTTTTTGGACAATTTTGAACCAAAATAGCCGTTTTTCGGGTCAGTCAATATCCAACAACATTAACAACAAACGAAGCAAAACTCAGGACCACCAAGGCAACCGTCTGGTAACCATCCAAAATGGTTAACTTTGGTTTTAAAATTTTATTTTGACCCATTTTTAAACCAAAAATAGCCGACTTTTTGTCAGTTAATGCTCAACCAACATGAAACCAAAGAGCCGAAAATACTGGAACAACTCAAAACATCTGGGCACCATCCAGGAACCGTCCAAATTGTCAATTTTTTAACCACCCGATTTGGGGTCCAGGCAATTCTCACAACACTATTCAGTCTATCTATAAAATTATAGCATGCACAACTCGCAACGAGAGCTGAGACATTTACGTGATTTGGGCCATACCTTGTGAAGTTTTGACTTTAGTGTGTTGTTGAGCATTGATTTTTTTTTTGTTCATTTCGTGACCTTTGTGTTTTTTGAGACCATGTTTAGATAGTGAGACTGTGTCTTGGATGTTGAGCCCTCTGTGTTTTGAGAGCTTTGCGTATTTTTGAGATCCTTTGTTTATAATTGAGACTTTTGAGTGTTTTGAGACCTTTATGTTTTTTGGGAGAGGCCCGTTGTTTTTTTGAGAGCTTCGGTTGATGTCGAGACCGGTTGAGACTTTAATTGGTTTATTAAGACCTTGTTTATTTTAGACCTTTGTTTTTGAGACATTGTTTGTCTTTTTGAGACCTTTGTCTTTTTGAGACCTTTCTCAATAATTGACCCTTTTGACTGAATGGCCCCATAGTATTGTGATGTGAACCAAGTAACATATCAATATACAGTAAAGAAACGTGTGGCAAGACGTAGTGACATTTTTATGTCGAAATTTAGTTTTTTTGTGAATTTTTCAGAGGAAGGTACTTCGCGCATAATTTAAACTATGTGGAAAGATATGTAAGTGATTAAAAAAAGTTTTAATTAGAAAAATTTTTTTCAAAAAGAATATAACGTTTGTGCAATGCGCTTTTTCCGCTTAATGCCAGCAAACGTAAGTGCCCCTTACGTTGGTTTTGCATCATTGTTTTTTTTCTTGTTTCAGTGCAAGACCAACGTAAGTGCCACTTAACTTTGTTTTGCATCATTGTTTTTTTTCTTGTTTCAAGTGCAAGACCAACGTAGTGCCACTTACGTTGGTGTGATGTATTTAACATTTTCCCCAGTGTCATCAGTGCAAGACCAACGTTTGCTACACTCGTTGTTTGGCATTAGACATATTTGCCCCTTTTCAGCTGCAAGACCAATGTAAAATGCTACACTCGTTGGTCTTGCCTGGAAGGGACAAAAATGTTTAACGCGAAACCAACGTACGTGCCACTTACTTTGAAAAATATTTCATTTATATCATACAAACTAAATTTCCTATTTATACCAGCTAGGACACACCAGCTGTAAAAAAGAAAGCTAATAGAAAGACAAAAATGTTCTCCCTGTAAAATAGTCAAAGTTGTACTTACGTTGGTCTTGCATTCAGCCGTACTGAATCTACTCGACTACCCTTTTGCTTTTTAAATTTCTGACTCAACACATCCCTACGAATGAAACCATATCCTGGACAATACGCTTGTGGAGTGACACGAATAACATCAGCTACAACGAAACTCCACCAGAGCGGTTTTACAACAAACTACAAAATAGTGTCAAGCACAAAGTGAAACTTTTGAGAAAAAAACGTTGATTCAATTTTCAGTTGTTTTGTTTCTTATTGTTTTAAGGGAAAGATTATATGTTCATAACTGGCTCTATGTAGATGTTATGCGAACCTCCGCAAAACCATTTACGTTTTGGTTGTCACGACACAATTGGAAGCAGATTACATTAGGGGCTCGCGATGGCATGTAAGCGATTCACCTCTAGGGTCTCTCTTAGAGTTTTCTTTTTTTTCCCTCAAAATTTCACAATTATGCATTTTCATAACTATATTCAGAATCAGCATGAAAAAATGCATTCAAAACAAAGTCCAAAGAATCGTAGTCTTAGGTTAGTGGGTTTTTGAGATTGCATCCCAAATGATCTGTGTAACCTATCGACCAGAATTTTACCATGGTTAAAACTACGTTTCCTATGAATACATCAAGACAGCTTGATATTAGGCATGGTCCCTCTGTAAGCATGGGATTAAACATAACAGGAATCTTTTGCCGAAAGAGTCCATATAAAAAATTATCGACAAGAAAAATCAAATTTTACAAGATATTAGAGAACGTGAAACATACACTCAACACTACGTATAGTCCAAGCTGCATGCTCATTGATAACTGATACTGACCAACATTGCTGATTCTGATTCCGATGGGTGCTAGACGAGAAACATTGACATTTTTGGCAAAACGCAAAAAATGACAATGACCAACCACTTAAAAACCTAACAAAACATCTGTTATTCACTACAAAAAAGTTGTAATGTTTGAGCATCACTACGTAAACATTCATTATGACCCATTACCTTATGATTCTGATAATGACGTACTCAATGAATTCAATATGGCCGCCGCCATACAATAAAGTGTCTTATCGTGATCTACTTTTGACTGCATATTGGTAACTTGTTATCTATCCTGGAGTTTTGACATTCAAGAAATTAATTTAAACTATATATAAGACACATTTTCAAAAATGTGATAATCAATACCTTCATTATAGCATCAAAGATGGCTTCCGATACTCTAAGACGTCTATAACTTTACCTAACCTATAGAGCGGCAATTGTGTATATCTCTGTAAGTAAATCGGATCAGTTTACATATCATTAGGTAATCAGAATAATCGATACATGTAAGATGCTGTCTAAGATGGGTATCCAATATGGATGGAAAGTGGCGAAAAATCCGATCACTAATAGTCTAGAGATATGTATTTATATTTGTTTTTGGTAGGTTTTAGGCATACATCCATTGGCATCCATCTTGAGACATTTGATATATCCCTTACATCCCTAGAGGAAAATGACTACCAACATGACGATCACCGCAAAAAAAGAGAGGTAGCATTATTTTTTCTTAGATCTAGAGGCAATTTCCCCTAAAAACAAGGCAGGGGTCCGCCCCGTGATTTTTGAAAAGTGGCAAAAATGGCACTTTGAGACGTAAGGGATATACCGACTCAATGACACTAAAGTTAGTCTTATTGAGAGTTTTGGAAGTGATCACCCAACTACATTAGAAACCACATAAAATATATCTTTAGCCTAAAACGTGAATGAATTTTTGACCTTTACTTAGTGACATTGGTAGCCATATTGGATGCTCATCTTTAACGCCATTTTGCATATGTCAATCACTTTGATTATCTTATGATATTTAACTGCTTTGAATGAGTTTGATATACACAAACATTACAGCTTTTGTCTAGATGTAGTAATGAATTCGAGCCATTTTCAAGCCATCTTGAATGGTTAATTGATTTGATTGATTACCAATTTATTGAAAGAGATTCATAATCATGATAATGGTTGCAAGTAATATATTGATTGCTAAAGCATTAGTATACTAACCAAGTTACAATTTTACCGATAAATATCAGATGCTTTAATGTATTGGCGGCCATATTGATTTTCTTAATTTCGTGACGGTTACTGAATCATATTTTAATTGGTCACAATGGGTGTTTTGACCGGACAGCACAAAAGTTATAACTTTTTAGTGTTTTGGTGGCCATTTTTAATTTTTGCGTTTATTCGAAAATATTCAAGGTTTCTCATCCGGCACCCATATTTTTTTGGATTCAGATTCGGCAGGAATGGGCTAGAAACCGGATAAAAAACGTTATATAATATATAACAAGGTCACATGGTCTATAGCTTGTACTTTTTGCGCTACGTTAAGGTTAGCGAAAACTACCAAGTCTGTAAGTTGATCATTGTTTTTGAATTTTAAGAATATTCTGGAGGAATTGTGTTATGTTAGTCAAAAAATACTTTTGACAATGCCAAATTATATTGCACTGGCATTCGCCAAAAACTTACGCTCGTGCATCAATGCATGACGCCTGATATTCCAAATCGATGTACAAAACCGAGCAGACTAACCGATGATAATGTAAAAAAAGTCACAATATTCATAATGTACTTTAAATCTTCAGGAAGAAAATTAGGAAATTAAAATTATATCTAAGATTTTTCCCACGAAAAAAAGAGACTTTGTTTGCGAATGCCTTTAAAAAAGGTTGGTGTGTATTTGGATCCACTTCTTCAGGGCCTCAAAATGAAAATGTTCTTCCCATGAAAGTGAATAAACCATGCCTGGTGTTGATGTAACAAACAAGTATCTAATTGGAAGTATATACCTCCCAAGAGCGCACCTCGTTTCTTATAATACCCAATGTTTACTTGGTATAAAATCATACATCAGCGGGCCATTTGTGCGCTGTTCTCTCAGATTTCATTTCCCTTCGATAAACATCTACAACGCTATTTGTTACCTCATGAAGAAACCTCAAAAGGTATCAAAATTGGGCGATAACAAAAACACCAGGTAATTTCAGGGGAGATATTGTACTTTTTGGCGGGGCGATCTGTTCGCTTTGCTGTCAACATGCGCGTGGTGTGCGACGATACTATGTCAGTGTTTCCGCTGTGGAGGCTGTAAACAGGTCGGCGTATGTGTTGCAATTTAACGTACATTATACTAGCAGTGAAAAAAGATTGATCAGTGTTTTTGAAATAGTATTAAACGTTACAATAGTAAATTTAAACTAAATTTGTTATGTAATATTCCAGGCATGCTCGTTACACAATCTTACTATTTTGTACATTACCTAATATAGGCTACCTGAAATGTATGCAATTAAAATAGCTGTACTTTAGATGAGCCGAAGTAAACCGTTGATTATCTGATCTTTCGAATTGAATACAGTGCTCAACTCTTGCTATTTTGTAAAATATTATTAAATATAAAAGACTACTTAAGTATGGGATGTTACCAATTCACACCTTCAAATTCGTGGATGTATAGTGGCAGCCAGGACTTTCATTTGTCGGACAGGAAAGGTACAATGAAAAGTTCTTTCCAGTTGGCGTAACCAGAAAATCTTTCAGCAGTGAAAGCGTGGTGTGGTGCAAGGGCCAATCTTTCCTGACAAGCCGGGCAACTCTCGACTACAAGTTGAACTCCAAAAAAGTTGAAAATTGTCTGGTACTAACCATGATAACTGAGAGAGGTCAATAATTTAACTATAAGTTATAAGTGCTGGAGAAATTTAAATCCATTGAAAAGTGGTTCGATGCAGCGGCGGCAATTAAGGTACTCGCTGTTCTTCTGCGGGAAGGCTTTGTTTCGGGTTGGGGTTTCAGGCTTTTTAACCAGAGATATCTCTCTCAAAAATCTTTCAACCATGTTCAGCGTCCAATCAGCGTGTTCAGCGTCCAAAATTTCGAATTATATCTCACTGAGTTACTACTTAAAGGGACACAATGGCATCAAAATATTCATACATCATAATGAAATGGAACCTTACTAAAATCACTTCCACAAATTTGAAAACAATTCGGATGTTTAAATTCTGAGAAAAACAACGTTAAAACCAGCAAGAGTTGTGTTCGTGGCAATTCTTACCATGGAAATCTGGTGTTGACATCCCTGACAGAATTTACAGTGTATCTAGCACGTTTTGTGGCACAATTCATAAGCATTCAGACCGGGATTCATATATTGTTCTTCACGTTGTGGAAGTGATCAGTAAGGGTCCTTTCATTAGGTCTGATTTACTTCTTTCCGCATGTGTCCCTTTAAAACTAAACCAAGTTGACTTATAGTGAAATACATTTCTTTATTGGCCTTATTCTAATTCAAATAAATATTCCACAAGATCTAAACATGAATTGGAATGTGATCATTGCTTATCAATAATTTTAGTGTCTCCTTTAATGATAAGATATTTAAGATATTGCCAAAATATTCTTGGTTCTAAACATCCAGACATATCTGGACATAGTAAAATATTCCCCAATTAATACTATTTCTCTTCTAAAGGTTTCAGTAGGCCTAAGAACTATTAATGTACCGGCTAAATGATACTCTATATATAACTGTTTCTAAAATTACTAAAATTATATTTGAACTAGAAATCTTGTTTTCAACATGTTCGAAAGAAATTGTTACACTTTAATCAGCTGCCTACCACACTGCCGGGTCCCATTGACAGTACGTGTAGTTCACTTGCCCCTTGGCAAAACAACTTAGCGCAACTTTATCCGTTATCTTCTAATCATAATCTGACGGATTCACCGTGGCTATATGCGTCACGTACATGTCTTACACAGGCAGGGCCTATAATGGTTTTCGGACCGATTTGTCGACCGTTTAAACAGCAATGGTGTAATACAGTCATGATAGCCTCTCCCTGGGGCATCGCCTACCAAAACAAGTATCGGAGAAGTGCCGGTAGAGGTTCAAGCGGCGTATCCCCAAATTAAGGTCAACTTTGTGTTTCAACATATCGCCGGCAAAATGGATAGGCCTAATAGCTGTACATAGAGGAAATATAAATAGGGTCTTGTTGTGAAACATGGTGGTCTATGAGGCAAGGGATCAGCGCTTGGATTACGGTGTACTGTGAGCGAATGCCTTTTAAATCCAAGTGCTTCACTATTTGGATAATAAACTTTAACCACAACTCACCGGTACAGGTGCAACACAGACACATTTTCAGTTGCCTATACACTAATATTACAAATATTATCAAATATGGCGGATGTCATAATGAATGTTTGATGGATGTGTAACTAAACATTTGAACTTGGAAATTTTCACAATATTGGCATCCTGATTTACTAACAAGGAAAGACCAAACAGGTTTCAATCAGCAGCGAGACTCGTTGATGAACGGCTATCAATAAGCAAGTTGTGTACAGCGCGTGTCTGACTCAGAGAGAAGGGAAATTGTTGGCTGCGAGGGTTGTAAATTTCAGTTCAACCCAATAATTACTTTGAAACTTGATGTTGCAAGTTGATACATTTAAACACTATTTAAACAGGCAACGTTGGTAACCCGCGTCAGTTGCATGCTGCGCTTAGAGCAGCGCACACATGGCGATAGAGCGCTCTCCGAGCTATCTCACACTGTTTATCTATTGAAGAGGTTTTTCGCTCGTTTTCCGCACCAATGATTAACCACCAATCGGCACTTGGTACAAACCACGTGACACTACTTGTGTGGGGAACTGCCCAATGAGGGCGGGTGTGAGTGTTTAGCAATCACGACAACATATCAAAGCCCTATTAATATCTATCTGTAAAGTTGATTGATGATCCTGTTAATCACACACGGTGGCTTCATTCGAGACCAAAAGGCACAGTGAAGATTACACTTAATGGTGGTAGTGTGTGTGTGTGCAATATCGGGAATTACAGAAGAGCCCATTGCTAACCCATTCATTTGAAAAGTGTCGGGTAGGCTTTTTTGGCTACCGCATCACCCATCCTTTAGCCCTGGATTTACCAAAGGATTGCGGCCAAGGTGCCCGGACGGCGTCGTATTCGATAACTTCGTGAGCAACTCCGTCTTCATCTTGCCACCTCTTCAACCCCCAGAGTCCTGGATTCTTCAGGATACCCTGCCACCGTTGTTCCAACCAGCAGTGCAATGACTACAGAATCAATGCTTTCACTACAAAACTTGATGGAAGCGGCTCGGCCAAGTGCCTTTATCATGGGGAACCCACCTCTAGCCGCCCTGCATAGTATGACAGAAAAAACTCCTGCATTCCCCTACCCAGCTCAACCTTTTGGTACTACAGGTACATTTAAACCAGTAGCAATGTGTATGACTTCTTCCTCGGCACCCAGCACACCACATGGCATCAACGATATATTAAATCGCCCAGAGAACACCAGTGGCTTTCTAAGTGGCATGGCGGCAAGATTTGGGGCTTTTAATACGAGTATGTATCTAAGTAGACTGGGTAAACCAATAACAGACTTGCCCGGAACAAGCCCGGCTGCTCATCTTTACTGGCCCGCCAGTTTATTCCAACCTACACCGTCGTGGAGAGATGCACGTTTTCCGTCTGCCGCCGGTAAGTAATAACGATTCCTTCGTCACAGTTTGACAGCTAAGAATGGTGCCTATGAGGAATGATCAATTTGTGAAAATATTTGAAGAAGGGAAAAGGTAAACCATTACTTCACACAGTCGAATACAAAACAGTCATAATACATTTTTGTCTGCTTCAAATGTTAATTTCCAAATCTGTTTACATTTGGTGCAATAAATAATGTTTAAATGTGAAATCAAAACAATTCTTAAAATTTCTGATATAACCAAATCATCACCATAAAAGGGATTGATTTACCTTTTTAAAACATCATACTTATATCACAGTTGTAATGTCAAGTACATGTGGCCGGGGGTCAATTGTATACATGATTATACTAGTAATCGTAAAACCCTTCATCCATATATATGTGTAGAAAAAGGTAATCGCTCAATGACATCAAATAAAACCTGTGTATTTGTGACACTTAAATAGCGGATTACAACTTTTTAAAGGTTGCAGAATGCCATGTGGTTGTAGTTGTTTGTCAGAGCGCGACCATTTACCAAAATACCTCTCAAATAATACGACAAGGTTCGTTCATCAGCCACTTGCCTAGAGCATTTTGAGCTACAACGGTAAAAGGTGTTCGCAGCGATGGCGAGAACGAATTGAACCAAGTTGCTGTAATTCTTTGCTAAATCTGGTAATAGTTACACTACGGCACGATCACGATGAAACGCATGTTTATTATGGAGTCTAAGACCTATAAGGTTCTCTACCTTGTAAGTCGTCATTTTGGATCTCTTTCCTTTGTGTTGGTTTTGGAATGTGATAACATGATAACCGCTTTACCTAATTAATGACAATGGACTTTGTCTCTTAACATGTGGTGGCTCTCCACGTATACATGAATTAAGTTACAGCATGTTTAACATAGTAAAACCTTGTAAAACATTGTGTGGTTCAACTAGTATAAATAATAATCCACAAACAAATGGGATGGTTGAATGAGCCAATTTAATGATAGCAGAAACAGAAATTTTACTATATAGTAAAAACTGACTATGAAAAATGAAATCTTTGAATCTCACTCAGACACCAACATGTTTCAAATCAGTTAAAAAAATTATAATAAGATGCCAACGACAGGTATCAGGTTATAGCACTACATTGTGTGTTTGTTAATCGGAAAACATGATTGGTTAAGGTCATTTAAGATATTATAATTAGAAAACTCGAAACCTATCAGTGCTAAAACTACAAAACTTGTTCAATCTGTAATTTTTAAAGATTATTGTGGGAAGTCAACTGAATTCCATTCAACAGTATTAACAAGGTCAATATTGCGATAAAAGAGTTCTGTGAAAAGCTATTTGTCTTCAACCATGTAGTTTACTTAATAATGCATGCCATATCTAAAGTATATATCATCATGATGTTCATTGTTTAACTTAAACATGACGCAAAACGTTGCAACATTTTCAATAGAACAGAAATATACGAGCAGCCGTTGGATGTACAGTTTCTAATAATTGTTGCCTCCAAGACATACGAGCTTACTACTACATGTGACTATAACCACACAGTTAACAGTACATAGGCATGGCATGGATATACTAACGACCTTAAGATGTCAGGTTTATGTGGGTGCAGATGCATAAGAGACATAACGCCTAACTTTCAACGTCTTCAAGAAGGTATAAATCGGGATGCGTGCTTCTTGGGTGGAAAGTTAGGCATTAGGTCTCTTGTGCCTCTGCACTCTCATAAACCTGAAATCTAAAGGTCGTTACTATTAGCATGATTAGCATTCATAAGTTTGGATTCTATATACAAGTCTTGTTGTGCTTAATCTAAAGCTTAAACCTTGGTTTACACAATACTTATGTTTTTGTCTTTTCATCAATAACCAGAAAAAGTTGGTTTAAGAATAGTGGTTGAAATAAACTTTTAGGGCTCCCAAAACAATACCAACAAAGAACAATCATCCTTTCTCAGACTTAATATTTTTTTATAGATATTTAGCATGGTTTAGGTCAGTCAATACTCAATGTAAACAGCAATTCCTAGAGAAAAAAATCTATATTATTCAGTACACTCTAAAAATAAAGAGCAAATAAGGGGCCTACCCTCATGTTAAGCAAAATCTTAGTGGGTGCAAATGCATAAGAGACACAATGCCTAACTTTGAACATCTTCAAGAAGGTATAAATCAGGATGCGTGCTTCTTGGGTGGAAAGTTAGGCATTAGGTCTCTTGTGCCTCTGCACTCTCATAAACCTGAAATCTAAAGGTCGTTACTATTAGCATTCATAAGTTTGGATTCAATATACAAGTCTTGTAGTTGTGCTTAATCTAAAGCTTAAACCTTGGTTTACATAATAATTATGTTTTCGTCATATCATCAAGAACCAGAAGTATTTGGTCTAAGCATAGTGGTTCAAATAAACTTTCAGTGCTCCAAAAACAATAGCAACAAAGAACAACTTACACCTTTCTCAGACTTAAAGTTTTTTTAGATATAGTATGGTTTAGGGTCAGTCAGTGCTTAATGTAAACGGCAATTTCTAAAGAAAAAAATCTATATTACTATGTACAGTTGTACACTCTAAAAATAAAGAGCAAACAAGGGGCCTGCTCTCAAATGGAGCAAAATCTTAGCCCAATTGGAGTAAATACCTGACAATACGTTTATTCCACTTGGTCATGTTAACTAAGATTTTACTCAACATATAAGGGTAATTCCCTTCTCTATTTTTAGAGTGCACATAACTCTAGATGCCGTTTACATTGGGTACTGACTGACCTAAACCATGATACATATCCAAGAAACGTTTGTTAAGTCTGAGAAAGGTGAATTGTTCTCTGTTACCTTTAACTGTTTTAGAGCCTAGAAGTTGATTTGAACCACTATGCATATACCAACTAATACCAGAAAAAGTTCAGTTGCATATTAATCTGGAATGACTGACATTACTCTTCGTGGATAATATCCTCGTAAGAAGCTCGTTACAATCTAATTTACCCACGGAACCAAATACTTTTTTCTTTCAATGTGATATTCTTTATGTTTGTTGTAATTGTTATGTTTCTCTTGTTGTCAAAACTTTTCTATTTGTATAACTTTTGATTGACTCCCACCTGCCAATGCAAACTATCTTGTATCACTTTTGGCTTATTGGAATAATGGATATGTTGGATAAAAGACATGTCATGTTACTAGAAAGAAGTTGTTTTGTCAGCTGATAAAGATGTCGTTTTATAAGCTAATACATTAGCAACACTACTGAGTTACTTTTGCGAGTTTTGAGGCTATCTCAGTTCAATGATGATATGAATGGTTTAATTTTAAGAAGTATGGGGTATTGACCAGCGTTCAAAGGTTCAATTCGTAACAGACGGAAACTAAATTGAGATGTTAAAGATATAGTGGTTATATTTCACAGTTTGTTCGCCTGGTTGCCTACACTCAAAGAAACCAACCCCTGGCTATACTGCAATTGTTTTACATCATTCCTCTGTTGTCATTGTAGAAATATGAGCGCCGCCATGCAACTACGCCAAAAGTTTTTATTTACGAATGGTATTCGCTTGATGTTGATCAGGATGGGGTGTATTTCATCGCGCGAGACGAACACGTATTACGGTTACTTAACTAGAGGGATTCCCCTTAAAGCCTTGTACAACACTACGCAACATATCGCATTGGATGACATATATGAATTACCGGCAAAAATGTCACACCAAAAAGCTATCTCGCGCATTGTGCGCACACAACAGCCCGCAGATATCTTGTACTAATCTTATTATGCCCCACCCTGAAGGTGATCTTTTGCTGTTAAAGTCTGCACGCGTAAAGGGAGTAAAATTCAAACTGGTATGTTTAGAGATACAGAGTATAGGAACCTAGCAAAGCAATATATGCTTTGTTCCCTGTCACCCGCCCCTACGGTTATCAGTAGAAATTAAAAGGCTCTAGTAATAATGTATTCAGGGGTTTAGGGTTTGTGAGTGAAAAATGAATGGTTGCGGATTGAGTTTGATTAGTAAGGGGGTGTTCTGCCCTATCTCAAATAATCAGACGGCGTTTTTCATGTAGAACATACGAGTATTGTTGTATTTACTCCAGTAACTTCCGGCGATGAAATGGCATATTACCTTAGTTTTTATATGAACAAATACCATCCACGTTTCCCCTTAAGGACGTCTTTTACGTGATCATCAGGAGGCTTGTATAGCTGGCTAAACACAACATAACATTGGATAAGAGGGTGTAAAGAATAAAAACCAAGCTGATATGACAAGGATAGATTGGGTACGAGAGATGCGTAAAAGTTTGTGTCAATTGACACCAATGTATAAGAATAATACATGTTTACACAAGCCGCTATAGGGGTTACGGTATTCACTTATTATACCACTTTTGTTAGAGCAAGTTCTATGGTTAGCTCTATAGGATTCGGGCAATATTGAAGGAAATATATCCCCATACATAATTTGACCGAGCGTAACCTGAGCTAGATTGTTATTCACTTAACATACTTCACGCGCAGCACATGCCAAGTTCTTATATCCTATAGAGCATACCAACTGGAAATCGTGTACAGTAATACTGCACCAATTGCCACTCGTATCTGGGCTTATCCAAACACCAGAGCTAATGAAATGGCATTTACTGAATGTTTCTGGAAGAAGTATTCATATTAAGCATCCATTAATTATGGCGAATGCTATGGGCCAACAGATTTCTTTCATCGGGCACCGTTTTGTGCAGATGTGCAACTTTAGTTAGTTAAATCTAGAGCTATGTGTTTCCTTATTTCCTTATGTTAAATTAATGTGAACCTGTCCCGCATCATGTTCTTGAAATCGGTAGCCTACATTTTCACTTCCATTTCCCCGCCTTAACATTTGTAACTTTAAGAGATATCTTGCTAGTCGTGCGTAACGGTAATTTGTTTTTGAAAGTTGTCAAAGTTGTGTTAGTCAAGATAAATTTACTTCCCACTTTAAAGAAGTCACCTGGTTATTTTTGCATCACTTATTGAATTGGGGTTTAATTGACACTTAGAATTACAAATGCAAATAAAGAAATACTTAAATCATACAGTGTTAATTCATGTAATCTTTGTAAATCCAACAGAATATATATAATTTTAAAAAGATAATCATGAATAATCTTGGTAAGCACAATTTTCTTTTTCATGCGCACGTGCTCATGATTGCATAGGGATTTGAACTATTTCAGAACTTGTACATTTTACACACTGCAAGAATGTTGGTCAAAATTTGTCCAATGTTGAGTGTAATATGAACTCGATATTTTGTTTGTTAACTAATATGACAACATTGTGTAAAAACTAATATCTTGATCAAAAATTTGGTCAACAAAAGAATTCATACTAGTGTTCACACAAATTGGTCATATTTTATGAAAACTAATATGTTTTGGTGAATTCATATTAGACCCTACGTTTGGCAAAGTTTCCCCATTTTTGGTAATGCACAGAGTATCTATTATTAATTGTCGATTTTGCTCTTCAACTTTAGTGATATTGGCGAAAGTCGATTTAAACTAAGAATTAAGAAGAATTCCTTTTGACAGGAGTTTTGAAGTTCATCTTTGTATGATTTACATTATGTTCCATGATATACAACTTCTAAAAGAGAGCGCGCATGTGCGTATCATATCTGTTTTCTAGATGCTTGTGCCATTTTTGCGCGTGCGTGTTACAAATCGCCAATTTGTTTTTTCAATCAACTCCATTTAGTGGTATAACATTACGGTAAGTTGATTTAAGCTCAAAAACTCATTAAAATCATAGCTCTAATATTTTGTAGAGAAGTTGATTCCACAGGCTTTGAAAAATATCCGACTAAGGCACGTCTTTAATAGAGAGGGAAGCCCGTCGGATTTGCGCTGTCAGTTCAACAACTACACCGCGGGTCGAAATGTCAACGAATTATTAGAACTCCTGTGAGACCCCGGGATTTGCTAGATCAGGGATTGATCAAAGAAGATCATGTCTGCGGATGAGATTTACAGAAGAGGGAAGGGTTTTAGCAGATGATACATTATGGAAGTGTCAAATGAATTTGTGAACTTAGCTTTATGTCGGGCATTTTTTCTTTTGCCGAAAAGGATGTGGATCAAACCTGGTCAGCATGGTCAAGTATTTTGCTTAGCCTGTGATTTAAATGTTAACCAGTCTTTTGAAACGACGATTAACATTATCAATTTGAAGAACATGATTCTAAAATAAGAATGAACCAAGCAAATGTCCCTGTAAGTGAAAAATGGAGTGAATGTATCGCGTTTTGTCATTCAACTCTATCAAAGAAACGTACTTGTACTAAAAGAATTCAGATAGGGCTGAACGAACTTATGTATTACTGGCAAATCAACAATAAATGTTCCTTATAACTTTCAAGCATTCATAAATAGGACAGACGAATAATGTTTCTGTCATTTCCAAGCAATTATGAAGATTTTTTCTCTCTCTCTCTCTCATGAACAGGAAAATGCAAACATATAACAAACACTTTTATATCGCAATTTATAATTATTATTTGAGCTTTGTCATGTTCTGAGCTAGTTATGTAGATTATAAAAATGGTCTATAAGACCCAACTCTTTCAGGTATATGCACTTCTCGGATGCACTTGTATTAAAGGAATTCGTGTAGGGCCTTACGAACTTAAGTATGACTGGCAAATAAACAACGAATGTTACTTATCACTTCAAAGCAGTCATGAAATGACTGACGAGTCCACAATACGACAGTCCTTTCATGATTGCTTGGAAGTGATAAGTAACGTTAATTGTTGATTTGCCAGTCACACTTAAGTTCGTATAGCCCTACACGAGTTTTCCTTTAGTACAAGTGCATAGGGCTTGGTTAGAATCAGCTCCCGAACATGATAAAGCCTGGCAGTGCAAATGATAAAATTTTGACATATAAAAGTTAAGTGTTTATTATGTCTGGATCTTCATCATAGCTTGTGACTATTTGACCATCTAACATTAATCCACAATAAATGTTACTGGTCAACTAGTCACAACTTACAAGCAAAACTATGACGATAAAGACATGAAGAAAAATACTTTCATATGTCGCATTTTCATTATTTGCAGTGTTCGGAGTTGAAAAAAGTGTGCAAAACCCAACATTGATGCTATTTTTATTTCTATTTCACAACAGCCGGTACAGCTCAAAGTGTGGCGGTAATAGACAAAGATGGGAAGAAGAAACACACAAGACCAACATTCTCAGGCCAGCAGATCTTTGCATTGGAGAAAACATTCGAGCAAACCAAGTACCTAGCAGGCCCCGAAAGAGCCAGACTCGCCTATGCTCTGGGAATGACCGAGAGTCAGGTTAAGGTGAGAAAATATTATATAGACGCTCGGAGAAACTGGCGAGCATTGAATTAAATAAAGACGAAAAATACACGGTCTCGAACCCGGTCCTCTCGCTATCTAGGCGTGAGAATTACCATTGAGCCACAGAGGACTTTGTTTTTACGTGGATACCAGTGAACGAGCGCTAATGTACTTCAGTCTTTCAGGGAAAATATTGTCAGTGAAATAAATGGGTGAGGTATTTAACCTTATATGTGAACAAGGAACGCTGCCTTATGCCTTGAAAGTAATTTTTTAATAGGCTTTCAAACGTCAAATTGCATTTACGTTTAAAATCGTGAACACTTTGGTTCAAAAGATATCCTCGAAAAAAAATTCCACATTGAATTTGATTGCAGTCTGATAGCTTTGATTGTGTGTGTTATGAACAAAATTTGTGTTGTAATTATTGTAATTTCTGACTGATCACGGACATAAATGGCCAAATTCATATTTTCTAAAAGAAACGATCAAATCTGCACGTAAAATTAGGTATATATACAATTTACAAGGTTAACGGTTCAGCGGGTATAAATATAAACTTTTAAGGTAAGTCAGGAGACAAGAATGAGGTTAATTAAAGACACCTTAACACCTTATGTTTATTTTGAAAATGTTTAATACTCTTAAAAATTGAGAAAAATTATACGAGAATAACTTAGAAACTGTAAATATAGATCAGAGGGATAATTTTTATTTTTAAACAGCTAATTCTCAAAGTTGAAATGATTTTGTTGGACTGGTAGCATAAAGCAATGTTTTTGAATTAAACTGTTTTGATAATTTTATATTGATTATAACGTAATATTATGCCAGCGCCAACTAACCGCAAATGTATCTTCCACGGAGAGTTGTACACAAATGTAGTACAAAGAGTCTAGACAATTAAGAAAAAAAGTGTCAGCACTTTTAGAAGTTGAGCTTTTAAAACAAACATATAAAAGCAAATGTGTTCTCTCTGCCACGCCACTTAAAGGCAGGTATAAAGTGCTAGGCCTGAAACGAACATAAAGGTCCGCTGTAAATAAGAGGGTCAGAATAGCCTTAGGGTATGACTTCTTGTGATCCATCAGAGCTAAATATATTAACAGGCTACGATTTGCTCACGCCTCCAAGGGGACCACGCTTCCAAATTTGGACATAAGAGAGCTCAAGAGGTCTTTAAAAGTACGATCTACCTTGTTAAAGTTACATTTGTATGTTTTGTACGAAATTAAAGACGAATATAAGTGATATTGCATTTATTGAAAACAGGAGCCGCTTTACCGGCTTAAAGAATTCGTCGAAGAGGGCTTAACTTGAAATAAATTTTTAATACTGTTTTCAAAGATTTGTTGAAGTACTGCTTTGTTGTGATAAATCTTCTCTAAAATATCTAAAATTAAAAATATGTCACCTATAAGATAATGTTCTTTCAGAATAATTTGACCTGAAAACACACATTTACATTAACTGTTAACGGGGATTCGTTGAACTGTCTGCGGCTATTGACAACAATTAAAGTACCAGATAGTGTTATTTTTCACGGCTGATTACGGGCGCGCGCAATTTCTTTATGCGTGAAATTTGCCGGCATTAACAAGCTCCACTCGCTACATTACTTAACCAGGTTTTTTTCCGCACTCGATTAAAGCCATATTAACAAGCTATAATTTTATAAAAGCTATACTACGAGGTATTGTCTTTGTTTAATAACCAAACCTACATGGTTTGTAAGGGGTCAACGGTCGATACAATTAGGTTAATCGTGTATATTGATATAAACACAGTATAAGAGCTCTTTAAATGAAAACTTTGTAAGAGGCAGGCAAAACAAATTTAGCTTGTGAGGGCTTTATTTTTTACCACCTGGTTCTTTTAATATTAAGAAACAAAATTATAGCAATCTGTAATCTACAAATAGGACCTAAAGTAATAAGTAATTCAAAATTAGCGCATGTTTTGTGATAGCACAACAAAGTCTTAATACTTCACGACAAATTAACAAAGTCGAAATATGTGAAATAGGCTACAGAAATAATTATCAACAATACACCTGATCAGTTATAAATATAATTAATATTTAATATCGCAACAAATAAATGTGCAATAATTGTGTAATATTTAACTTTGTTTTTACATTTTTATCTATTCCAATTAGTCTTGCACAATTTATTGACAGAAAGTGTGTCCTGTAATTTTAATATTTCAATTAAGAGTACTTTGTTGGCCCCAACATTTAGAGTTGTTTAAGTATATTTAAATTTTCATCCGTTAATATCTGTTCTCACTAAATTCAAAAAGTGAATTGCGGGACTGCGGGGCTCACTTTAAACGAGTGAAAATGCCCATCTCAAAAAAGAAAGTAACATAGACTTTTCAATTCTATATTGAAAACCGGTATTTCAGCAATGATTTTATTAGTTTGTAAATTATGATGAGTAAATTAGACAAAAAAGTATTCTTTGACAACTTGTGAAAATTCACTCTTTAAGAGTGAAATGAACAGACATTAAAGATGAACATTCAAATGTACTTAAGCAACTCTAAACGTTGGACCAACGAAGTACTCTAAATTGAAATATTAAAATGGCATGACACACTTTTATTTAGTCAATGGATTGTGTAAGACTAATTGGAACATGTGAAACAGAGTTAATCCATTTCCTGTCGACATATGGTCAATGATATTATATTTCTGAATATTATTAGAAAGGCACTGAAATCAAACTATTATTCCCTCTACCGAAGTCCAATTCTTATTCCCTCTACAAATTGTATATAGCATTGCGAAGCTGATTTCCTTCTGTTTTATGTGAAATTAAAACCATATGTTGATTATAAGAAGATATTTGAATTAATACCTTAAAATGCAGAATAACTGTTTAACATTTGGAAATAGTTTCATACACGAAAGAGAGAGAGAGAGAGAAAGAGAGAGAGACAGACAGACAGAGAGACAGAGACAGAAAGAGAGAGAGAGGGGGAGGGCGAGAGTAACCGTAATTACCTTGTTGAAATACTAATACTAATTTTTGCATGGATTTAACGAATGTTAAAGGCCTACATGACACCGAATAACATATAGGGCGTACAAGTATTTCAAATACATGCATTTTTCACATTTACACGCTCACGATGCAAGTCTATAAAAATGGGATGTACACGTCATATAAAATGTTATGATTTGAATACATCAACAAATACTCACCAATAATGTTTTATGTGTTAGAGTGAACATTGTACGTTAAATGATGATGATAATTACGAGTGTTCAATTTATCCTCGTCTGAGTTCACAGAACCCATTAGTTATCACGGTCGTAGTCATAGCTATGACGTGTACATAGTCATGAGATGTGGTTACGATGTGATGATTACAACCGCCACTACGTAACCTTTTAAGGCCTTAAATTAACTTATAAAGTGGAAAATAATGTCATAGACAATGTTAATTACATGGAGGGTTCATTTCAATTTCAAATTTCAATTTCAAACTTTATTTCAATATCGTACATACATACATACATACAAATAAAACAATTTAAAAAAAATGAGCATAGGATTTTTTTGGCGCTCTAGCAAGTCTTTCTTCTTAGCTATCAATATATAGGACTATAATTTAATATCAGGTGATATGACTTGTCGTTTTTAAATTGATTTCATATTCGAGTTTAAAATTATGAACTAAGACATCATTTGTACAATTACCTTTCACTTAGTTCGCGCCTTTGATGCCGTATGTTTGTTTCATTGTTTTCTTCACTCCTTTTAGTTTTGAAAGATCCGTAGTAAAATAGTAGTAGAAAGTAATTCATATTATCTGAAAACATTATGTACTGCGCAGGTGTAGAAAATCAAAGTTGTTCCATAAACGTCATTAAGGTAGCATTAAAAAACCGTATAGCACGCCGGTCCAATTTTAATTCCTTGAATTCCTGAAATAAAGCATTAAGTTTGAGATTGAAGATAAAAAAAAAAAAAAAAAAAAATCGTGTATATTGCTATAAACACAGTCTAAGAGCTCTTTAAATGAAAACTTTGTAAGAGGCAGGCAAAACAAATTTAGCTTGTGAGGGCTTTATTTTTACCACCTGGTTCTTTTAATATTAAGAAACAAATTATAGCAATCTGTAATCTACAAATAGGACCTAAAGTAATAAGTAATTCAAAATTAGCGCATGTTTTGCGATAGCAAAACGAAGTCTTAATTCTTCACGACAAATTAGCAAATTCTATGTGATATAGGCTACAGAAATTAGTCTTGTACAATTCATTGACTGAAAGTGTGTCCTGTAATTTAAATATTTCAATTAAGAGTACTTCGTTGGCTCCAACATTTAGAGTTGCTTAAGTATATTTAAATTTTCATCCATTAATATATGTTACTTACTAAATTCAAACTGTGAATTTCACTCTTAAAGAGCGACTGCGGGGCTCACTTTAAACGAGTAAAAATGCCCATCTTATAAAAAGAAAGTAACATAAACTTTTCAATTCTATATTGAAAACCATTATTTCAGCAGCGATTTTATTAGTTTGTAAATTATGACGAGTAAATTAGACAAAAATATTCTTTGGCAACTTGTAAAAATTCACTCTTTTCACTCTTTAAGAATGAAATGAATTGGTATTAAAGATGAACATCCAAATGTACCTAAGGAACTCTAAACGTTGGATCAACGAAGTACTCTTAATTGAAAATGGCATGACACACTTTTAGTCAATGGATTGTATAAGACTAATTGGAACATGTAAAAACAAAGTTAATCCATTTCCTGTCGACATATGGCCAATGATATTATATTTCTCAATATTATTAGAAAGACACTGAAATCAAACTATTATTCCTTCTACCGAAGTCCAATTCTTATTCCCTCTACAAATTTGCGAAGCTGATTTCCTTGTGTTTTATGTGAAAAAAACATATGTGATTATAAGAAGATATTTGAATTAATACCTTAAAATGCAGAATAACTGCTTAACATTTGGTAATGGTTTCGTATACGAGAGAGAGAGAGAGAGAGAGAGAGAGAGAGAAAGAGAGAGAAAGAGAGAGAAAGAGAGAGAGAGAGACAGAGAGAGAAAAAGAGAGAGATAGAGAGAGAGAAAGATAGAGAGAGGGGGAAGAGAGTTGCGCTGTGCCACTTTTATTCAATAGCAAGATCGTAATTACCTTGTCGAAATACTGATAGATACTAATTTTTACTTGGATTTAACGAATGTAGGCCTACATGACACCGAATAACATCGGGCGTACAAGTATTCCAACTACATGCATTTTTCACATTTACACGCTCACGATGCAAGTCTATAAAAATGGGATGTACACGTCATATAAAATGTTATGATTTGAATACATCAACAAATACTCACCAATAATGTTTTATGTGTTAGAGTGAACATTGTGCGTTGAATGATGATGATAATTACGAGTGTTCAATTTACCCTCGTCTGAGTTCACAGAACCCATTAGTTATCACGGTCGTAGTCATAGCTATGACGTGTACATAGTCATGAGATGTGGTTACGATGTGATGATTACAACCGCCACTACGTAACCTTTTAAGGCCTTAAATAAAAAAAATAAAGCGGAAAATAATGTCATAGACGATGTTAATTACATGGAGGGTTCATTTCAATTTCAAATTTCATTTTCAAACTTTATTTCAATATCATACATACATACAAATAAAACAATTAACAAAATTGAGCATAGGATTTTTTGGCGCTCTTGCAAGTCTTTCTTCTTAGCTATCAATATAGAAATATAATTTAATATCAGGTAATATGACTTGTCGTTTTTAAATTGATTTCATATTCGAGTTTAAAATTATGAACTAAGAAATCATTTGTGCAACTATATTTCACCTAGTTCACGCCTTTGATGCCGTATGTTTGTTTCATTGTTTTCTTCACTCCTTTTAGTTTTGAAAGATCCGTAGTAAAATAGTAGTAGAAAGTAATTCATATTATCTGAAAACATTATGTACTGCGCAGGTGTAGAAAATCAAAGTTGTTCCATAAACGTCATTAAGGTAGCATTAAAAAACCGTATAGCACGCCGGTCCAATTTTAATTCCTTGAATTCCTGAAATAAAGCATTAAGTTTGAGATTGAAGATCTAATGACTTTGTCGTAATTGTGTGGTGTAGCGCCATTTTAAACAAAGACCAAAATGTATTAACCAATCTCGCACCCCACGTGTTATTTATATCAGACAAGACGATGACAGACATTCAAAATACGATATACCCTATTCGGTAATCACAATTTACAATCATTTAAGTGTGTAATTTGTCGTTATCAATATGTTATTTCGTTAAGTTTCTTTGTTTTTTGAACCAAACACGTGAACTCTAGTGACACATAACAACTGTTTAATTCTCTGGTGTCTTAAACACGCTATGACATTAGCTAATCGGATTCACACGGTTAGAGCCCTAATATGGTACACTATAATAAGTGTTTTCTGCATGTTTATTGCAATAGCGTAACAACTTAACTTAAATAGCCATATGCCACGAATGGCGAATTACTAGTCTGAATATTGCGATAGAGATCAACTTAAATGGGTTATTGGAATCACCCTCAGGTCGCGAAAGAAATTATTTCCGGAGTGATGAATTCGTTTTGGATTTCAAGAATTATAGAGATATATATTAAGAGAATATTTCAAGTGAAGTGGTAACTCATTTATATGCTTATGATGATTGTATAGAATTACCCGAATCATGTCTTACCGAAAAACTAATAGGCGCGGCTGCAAATTGCTTCTGTATCTGTTAATAAAACACGATAACAAAACATGATGGTTCTGTTTATTGGATCGTAACAAAACAGGAACTATTTTTACAAGACGATATTTATGTCATTTTTCCATTAGATATGCTATTATGATCTCAAATTTAATAGCACAAAATTAGATAAGTCAAGTTTTGCATATAGATCATTTGAAATTAGGGGAGCATTTAAGGGGTTATGGTAGGCGGGCTTTTAGTCATTGACTCATTGGTTCATTAGCTCTGACAAATAGCCCGTTATCATGGTTATGGTACCCTTAAGCCAAATTTTGCACTGTTCTAACTCCTCACAATCGCTTTACTTATGTAGATCATGTTGCGAGGCGGGTTGGATATTATATGGGTTAAATTTTATGGAATAATAGAATTATTGTAAATCGCTTGTATGAATAGTGTTACACTATTGAAAATTATGATTACTCCCGCGTGCTTTTTTATGATTACTAAAACATAGGGTAATTTCACCCTTCTAACTAGGAAATATAAGGGAAAATGAGTCAAATGGTGTTCATTATTGATTCAAATTGTTCCACCAGCTTTGAACCTTCCGGTGTTCAATTTAAAAGTAAGATGCGAGGTCTTCAAAGTTCCTTAAAGTACACACACCCTGTATTATGCGGTAAACAAGGTGAGAGAGGTTGTAGCGCTGATTAAGGCAGCGGCGCCCACACCTGCGGAACGCGGGGTTATTCAGCAGATATGTCTGCCGGATAGATCCTCGATATTCCCGCAGGCCCATTGTCGGTAGCGGAATGAAACGTTGCCGTTGTTTGCAGTTGTATGTAGTGTCATAACCCCGTGGAATGGGTGCAAAGTGCCGCCAAGATCAACGCAGACATGTGGTCAATCTTACCGGGAGAACACCTGAGACGAGCTACGATGGTGTTGTCACCCCTCCCCATCCCCAGGATATCTTCTTGAACATGTCCATAGCATAAGCCAAGTGGGTATTTTTTTAACAATAAGGATAAGAGTTAGAGTTGCCCGACCTAGAAAAAAATCTAACATAATATAGGTGAGTCTCATTAACTTGGTTAAAATCAACTCATGCAACATAAGTACTTTTTGGAGTTCATTGACAGGACTGGTGATTGGTGTCGATTAGAAGGTTCAGGCTACTTAATCCGTGAATGATGAATGACCCGCTAAATTTAAAGTGAACAAATTTGGCGATTGATGATGGGGGAAGTTATGGGTGGGTTTGTACGGGGCAGTGCACTTGTAATAGGTCGGTTGGATGAAAGGTTGGGAAATTGCGTTATTAACTAAATCAAGTAAATAGAAGTAATCAAGAGTGTATCACGAATATTGCTCAGTCTCATGGGACTACATTAACATTCTTTTCGGAACGATCTGAGGAAAATGAATTACATGTTATCCAATCAGCTGGGTCTCTAATGGATGTTGTTGCTTTGCCTCCCGGTAGCGACCAATCAGTGGGCTGGGTCCAAAGGTGTCAAATACTTCCGAGATGGAAGTTTTATCCAGTGGAATTGTTTTGGAGATCAGCGGTAAATGCACCTCATTGACTGATAGAGCGTATCCAGGTGCGAACAGTCTCATCAAAACACATTGGGTTGTCGTATGTTCGCCTTAAACCTGATTGTAGTACGCCTAATCAGGGTAATGATGGGTTCCACTCCGGCCGGCACGCCATAATCGCCAAGGTGTTAAGCGCGGGTCAATGGATATAGCCGCCCGGCTCATTGCCTAAAGCGCACTGTTAAGCAACCTACAAAGGGGAAGACTAGTGCACCGCTTTACGATGATGATAGATTCTACATGGCCCATCACTTCTGAAATAACAAACTTATGCTTTCCCATATAGTTAAGTCTCACGGGATATGTTATTGAAATCCCACAAAAGAGAGGGAAAAAATGAGACTTCCGATACCATTCGTGCTCTTATTTTTTCGACAAAGAGCGCCAAAACAAGCAGGTGAAGTTCAAGTGTTTTACATACGATTTAGGACGCATTAGCCGTTAACAGTTTGGCTTCACAATTGAAACACAACCCGCGAGTTGCCAAATCATAGGTGAAACCCTACAAAGTGATGTGATTTTTGCCACTATATATTTCCAACGGGTTGCCAGATCTTTTTTCCCTTTTTCACCACAAAGCCAAATCAACGTTGGTGGCCTCCTAAGTTTCCCATCATGCCCTTAGCCTGAAATATAAAAAAGAAATTAGCCAGGCAGGTGGAGTGTGTCCAATGAATGGCCCGTGGGCAAAGCGTCGTCTGCAAAATATTGACCAAAATGTCATTTGCACCTTCACAAATGATATCGTCAACAGCCGTTTAAACGCACCTCTGATTTCCGTAAAGAGTGTTTTGGCTATTGGTTAGCAAGCCCCGCCCTGGGCAACGTGCATTACTCCTGCACAGGTTCTACAGAAGATATGTTGCCGGTAGATCCTCGATTATTCCCGCAGGCCCATGTTCGGTAGCGGAATGACGGTGCCGTGTTTGCAGTTGTATGTCGTGTAATAACCCCGTGTAAGGGTGCAAACGTGCAGCCAAGATCAACGCAGACATGTGGTCAATCTTACCGGGAGAACACCTGAACGAGCTACGATGGTGTTGTCACCCCCCCCATCCCCAGGCTATCTTCTTGAAAATGTCCATAGCATTAAGCCAAGTTGGTATTTTTTTAACAATAAGGATAAGAGTTAGAGTGCCCACCTAAAAACAAATCTACATAATATAGGTGAGTCTCACTAAACTCGGTAAATCAACTCATGCAACACTAAGTTACTTTGGAGTTCATGACAGGGATGGTGATTGGTGTCGATTGAAAGGTTTCAGGCTACTTTAATCATGAATGATGAATGACCCGCTAAATTTAAAGTGAACAAATTTGGCGATTGATGATGGGGGAAGTTATGGGTGGGTTTGTACGGGGTGCACTTGTAATAGGTCGGTTGGATGAAAGGTTGGGGAATGCGTTATTAACTAAATCAAGTTTAAATAGAAGTATCAAGAGTGTATCACGACTATTGCTCAGTATAATGGGGATACATTAACATTCTTTTCGGAACGATCTGAGGGAAAATGAAATTATAATGTTAACCAAATCAGCTGGGTTCTAATGGATGGTGTTGCTTTGCCTCCCGGAGCGACCCAATCCGTGGGCTGGAGTCAAAGGTGTCAAATACTTTCGAGATGGAAGTTTTATACAGGGAATTGTTTGGGAGATCAGCGGTAAAATGACACCTCATGACTGAAGAGGTATCAGGTGCGACCAGTCTCATCAAAAACACATTGGGGTGTCGTATGTTCGCTTAAAACTGTGTAGTTACGCCTAATCAGGGTACTGATGGGTTCCATCCGGCGGCACGCCATAAATCGCCAAGGTGGTAAGCGCGGTCAATGGATAAGCGCCAGGCGCTTGCCTAAAGCGCACTGTTACGCAACCTTACAAAGGGGAAGACTAGGCCGCTTTACGATGATGATAGATTCTACATGGCCCAGCACTCTGAAATACAAACTTACGCTTTCCCATATAAGTTTAGTCTCACGGGATATGTTATTGAAATCCCACAAAAGAGAGGGAAAAAATGAGACTTCCGATACCATTCGTGCTCTTATTTTTTCGACAAAGAGCGCCAAAACAAGCAGGTGAAGTTCAAGTGTTTTACATACGATTTAGGACGCATTAGCCGTTAACAGTTTGGCTTCACAATTGAAACACAACCCGCGAGTTGCCAAATCATAGGTGAAACCCTACAAAGTGATGTGATTTTTGCCACTATATATTTCCAACGGGTTGCCAGATCTTTTTTCCCTTTTTTCACCACAAAGCCAAATCAACGTTGGTGGCCTCCTAAGTTTCCCATCATGCCCTTAGCCTGAAATATAAAAAAGAAATTAGCCAGGCAGGTGGAGTGTGTCCAATGAATGGCCCGTGGGCAAAGCGTCGTCTGCAAAATATTGACCAAAATGTCATTTGCACCTTCACAAATGATATCGTCAACAGCCGTTTAAACGCACCTCTGATTTCCGTAAAGAGTGTTTTGGCTATTGGTTAGCAAGCCCCGCCCTGGGCAACGTGCATTACTCCTGCACAGGTTCTGCGGCAAAAGAATCATTATTCGGATCAGAATAGATCTTCAGGATAACCCCCTTTAGCAAATCCATTTTAGGTATATTTATCGGCCAATTTCTTCAATTTGTTCATGGGGCAATCAAATGGAGATTGTATTCAAGGTATAGGGCTCCAACGATCTCAACGGGGTAATAACAGCCTTGTAAAAAACGACAAATTTCTCATCAATTCACCACAAAGAAAAAAAGTCAGCAAAGGGACAGAGTAATTTGGACACTTTTTAACAAATGAGCAGACTAACAAAACGAATAAAATGAGTTCCTTCCTACAGTACCCCTGGCTATCCACCACTGATACCGGTTAGGTGAATAGCGTAGAAAGTTGTGATGATGTAATCTTTTCCAGAAATATCTCGCGGTCTTTGACGCTGTGGCCAAAACTGCCCATGGACATTCTTAACTTTTTCTTAACAAAACTTCGCCTCTCCAGACAAGTTTCCAATTAGATCTAAAATAAGCGAGCTTAGAATATTTCAAATATTTAAGGAAAAGCGAAGTAATTAAGTTATATACAATTTGCAACTTTAAACTCCTACACGTATAGTATAGACTTTAACTTAGCAACTAGGTCATGTAGGTGTAGCGCCATTTTGTATACAGTTTAACTTTTAGCCCATTGTTCTTTTGTAAGGCATGATAGACCATGGCATGATGGCATGATACTTTAGTCCTTGAGGTTGTGCCTAAATGTAACCTAAATCGTTAAAAGTAGATCGTCGGTCAGGATTAAGGCATATATTTTGATTAACGAGATTACAAAGAAAATCGTGTTTCATTTGCTTCATCTTCAAAGAAAGCAAGGGTCAACAGAAACCACTGGATTAAAAGATGTTCAATGGTTTAAATGCCTTTGGTTTTATTACTAGTACATCACTGAGTTTCTATTTTCACTGCAATAACAGTGCTCTATTTATTCATTGGTCATGCAAAATCAACAAGATGTCAAAACTTTAAAAGTTAAAAAATTCTTCTGTTGATAACTAATGGAAGTATCTGGTTAGATTTAATGAACAAATCGTCTGTTGTACCTGCACACCATGTTGGAAATTAAATCTTCTGATCATGTGAAGAATCTTTGGTTTTGAACTCTGAGCAGCACTGTAGAAAATGTCCAGAAACCACATTTTTACCTGCAACTAAGAAAACCAATAAGGATTTACAATTTACTATCATAGACATTAACCCTATCAAATGGTATTAAAAACATTTCCCAATTAAATGATGCTTTTATATTGTTCTCTCATTCAAATTGATTTACAAACAGGTGCGACTATCGTTTTTGGCGCCACATAGGAAATTACATTTCACTTAAATGAGCTACTTTAGTCCATCGTTTCAATTATGGCAATTTGCTAGTTACAAAAAGGATTATTAATAATGATTTATTTGTCTTGACATGTTTCTGTATTCATTGTCGTTTATGATGATATGATTGTATGATTACCAAGGTCAAAGACGTGGTTATACTAGAATCTAAAAATTAGGGAATCGTTTGGTAAGCCCATAGCACTATCATTGTAGAATAGCCCTACCAAAACGTACTTTGCACAATCTTTATGGACATTCTATAAGAGCATGAGATTGATGACGTCTCAATACGTCCGTTATAATTTTGATACTATGTAGAGTTAATTATGCTAATGTACTCTAAACAGAATCCGCACAACTCTGACAATACATCCAATCAACATACCCACTCATATCTAAACAATTCGTAAGCCAAGTTATGGTCAAAATTGATGCGCCAGACGGGGTTTTTCAACCCAAAACCTACCCAATTCTGTTGTATACGTCTTATCACGCTGAGACGTATAATTCAAAGTCCGCGATCAATCTGTACATTTGGTGAATTCAGGCGGGAGCACCAAGCTATGGCTGCCAGTGAGTGTTGGAATGTGCAAAAGCTCATTAAAACATAAGCCTGTGTGCTGTATTAACTCATCTTGGAATTTTGTACTAGTTAACAGCGTTTAGATATTATGTCCCACTCAGGCATGCAAGTACAATGCACATAGATTTACCACTGAGTTTCACGAACGACGCCGTCTTATCAACCCACATATACATACTACCATCTTCAAAAAGCCTCTGATTTGAACATTGATTCCTAAACTGAAGAAGCCGACTTTGTAAAGTTTGGCGGGAATTACACGGAATACATTGCATTCTGAAATGACATGCATTAACATAAACAGGTGAAACAGAACAGTGTATACGTTCACCTGTGTGGAATGTTTATAGGTCAGGTGAAACAGGTGCACGTCTACAGTGTTCAAGGCTGTTCTTCCAGTCGACCAAGCGACCTAAGACGTAGCGCGTCATGTAGTTATTAAATTTAAACAAATTAGAAATGGCTAAGGTAGATGGTCCACTTATAGCACATACTCTCTAGAACCCTCTCCAAAATCTTTCGCGTTTCCATGAATACCGCATAACACCAACTGGACATTATGGGAAAGCTTCTTTTGGGCAGATAGCTGTACCATAAAACAATAAAAGGTGTTGTTATGTTATGATCACGAAATAGCCATTTTCACCTTCACGGCAACGCCTCAATCCATCAAAGGCCAGCGGCCCCGATGAGATTCCCCCCAGTAGTACTCAAGTTGTTGCTGTGGAGATCGCTTCTGCCCTGACTTTCCTTTATCAGCAATCTATCAACACAGGAGGAAGTACGGCCAGTGGAGACAAGCCATTTAACAGCTCTATTTAAGAAAGGGGCAAAAATCAGATCCTGCTAACTATCGCACAATCTCCCGACCTGCCTATGCGTAAGATGATGGAGCAATTATTTTGAGCAGTAGCTAAAACATCGAGCCAGCATAACATCTTCCTTGACTCGCAGCATGGCTTCAGAGAACGACTTTTAACAGTTGCCCAGCTTTTGACTTCCATCCATGACTTGGCCACCACACTTGAACAGCGTGGACAGACCGACGTGATCTTGTTAGACTTCTCTAAGGGGTTCGATAAGGTTCCCATCCAGCTCTATCCGCCAGTTGGATTTTTACGGATTAGAGGGTCAACACTTCGCTGATCAACAGCTTTCTCTCTTCTCGCCAACAGGCGTGTCTGTTAAGGCAGACACTCTCACTGGGGGGGGAATGTAACCTCAGGCGTACCACAGGGATCGGTTTTGGGCCCGGCACTATTCTTATTGTATATCAACGAACATACAAGACACAACCACTCTCAAATCCGTTATTTGCTGACGAACAGCATCATCTATAGAGAAATAAAAACCCAAGAAGACACCAAATTCTGCCAAAAAGACCTGCCAGACCCTGGCTAGTGGCTGAGGATTGCTGAGAATTCAACATCAAAAAAGTGCTGTCCTTCAAATTACACGAAAAAGGTCGCCGAGTCTCTTCCAATACACCATCCTTGGCCAGCAGCTTGCTATTGTGATCAGCATGATTATCTTGGCATATACATTGCAAGTGATCTCCGCTGGACACTCATTGTCAACACATCATCAAAAAATCTAACAGCACCTTGGGCCTCCTACGCAGAACATTAATCCTTGTTAAAAGACGTCAAGGAAGAAGGCCTATGAGTCCCTCGTTCGTCCGCGCCTCGAATATGCATCAGAGACTTGGAACCCACAAACAGACAACTTTAGAGTTGGGACAAGCTCGAGCCAACGTTCAGAGAGCAGGAGCACGATTTGTGTTTGCTGCTTATCGCAGGACGACCAGTGTTTTTCATCACTCATTCAACAACTTGGTATGGGGAGTCCCTCTTCATGTAGACGTCTTCTGGCACACAAGTAATGTTCTTTCAAAGATTTCACCAACAACTTGTCAATATTCACCAGTTCCCAACATGGGTTTTTCCAGCTACATTACATTTCAAGAAATGAATCATCACTTAAGTACCAGATCCCACTACAAATACAGATCTCTATAAGTTTGCCTACTACCCATGGTCCATACGTGTTGGAATAACCTTCCAGCCAAGTTGTCACCATTCTACTGCCTCGGCTTTAGAGAACAGCCCTACCATCCATCATAGCTATGCTTCCTCCGTCTGGCAGCAAAGTGATGTAAACCATTCCTGCCACCTGTATATAGTGCACATTTTGTTCTGTTTTTTTTGACTGTTTTTGGTGGATTTGCTTTCAGTTTTTTGCATCTGCATCTACTTTTTACTTGCACCTTGTGCCCTGAGACGCCAGTTTTCGCACTTCATCCAGTTTAGCCAACGAGCTGCAATAAGATCAACAAAACCAATACAAGTCCAAGTACCAAATGGATCTTGATAGACTGACACCGTTGACTATAGAATTGGGGCAAAACTCACCCACATTCAAACTTTACCTTATATCAACCACACTTTGCTAGCTACCTAGGTATTCCTCTGTTCAGGCAGGAAGCGTACACTGAAGATTGTCACACTATCCTCCCACATTCCACAAACCCATCCCACACTCAAAGTGACAACTGAAGACAAAACTCGTGACACGGTTATGTTTTTAAATAAACAAAACACACTACATTTTGCTCAAACACGCGTTAATTGATACTCACATTGTATGTTAACTAATGTTTGCCTGAGAGCTTCACGTTTTAGCAACTAGTGAGTGATAGGGGCATATTTTGAACATCATTATTTGACAGGACGTGTGAAAGCGCGCCCTGAGTTGTCAAATATGGGCTAATTCGCCATTTTTGTTTACTTACCTTAAAGTTACCTGGTTGCGTGACAGTAAGCGACGGTAATGATAAGTGTAATAACTATCGATCATCATATCAATAACGGGGAACTAAGAGTGCACAAGGAATCCCTTATCACAAGCATCGCCATAACTCCTATTGGTTGCATGTTAGAACCGCTTGATAAAAAATCTCATAGCTGTAATTGGCTGTTTGTTTTGGTTTTTGAGGTTAAAGACATGTATAAGCCCACAGGTATGAGGTAATAAGGGAGATGGCATACTCGATTAATCAATGTTAATAAGTATTGAGAATGGAGTAATTTGAACTCACGTTGGCATAGACCAAAATGCTATTCAGAGAAAAGATTAAGCGGTTACGGTAAAGGTCCGAAATAGTAACTCGATGTATTCTATTTTTTTATCAAAATAACAAGAAGACACTGAACTTTAATTTGCGTATTTTACCATTTTAATTATAGCCCGGCGATTTTACTTAATAAAATAGGATTACTGTAAGTTTTCTCTGACTCTGCAAACGATCTATATCTTTTTTAAAGTATTACTTACAGATATATTTAAACACCCACATCTTAACACCACACATTCAACACTCCCACCCCCCCTCCCCACACACCAACACACTACAAACCACACAGACCACTCTGGTAAACGGTGGCTTGGTACCATATTTAATACAATCTTGCAATAGATATGTCTTAAAAGTAAATTAAAGATAGAAAAATAACTTGGTACCATATATGATACGTGTTCTTGGCAATAGACTGTTCTTTACCAATAGATGAAAGAAAATGAACAATGAAAACACTTTTCAGATCGAAGGCGGTCCGCCCTCAAGTCTATCTCAAAACTGACTTCAAAAGACAGGTCTAACAAAACGAAGTGTCTTGCATTAAAACAGACTTGTGTTTGAGTGTCTTGCATAGATATCATTAATTTGAACATTGTCTTCCTGTAGTGGCTCGCTTTCTAATCAACTAGACAACGTGTCTCAAATAGGTTCACATGATGAGTCTATTGACAAGATATCAGTGTATCGCAAATAATATTACTGTGTGTATATTAGTGTATGCTGTACCATAAAATGCCTTATGATGGTAAGCAGATAAATCATACAGCTTGAACGTTTTTGCAAGCAAAATTCTAATTAAGGATTGTTAATTTAATTAAGTCTGTGCCTTCAACCATCCTTTTCATAATACTTAAAAGTTCCATATTAATATAAAATCGAAAGAAACATGGATCAAGACGTTAAAGATTTCATTACAGTCAATATACTATTTAGTGATTCTTGTTGGATATTGAGAAGTATTACAATTTCGCACGATCTTTAAAGCCTATTTTATCGTTTTTTCGTTACATAATAAAAAAAGATAAAACCGCCTTCGTAATGTACATGACAAATGGCGCAGGGCCAGAGACAACCGGCACGGGCGATGGCGGGCGATGTCATTATTGCCGTTGCCAAACGATTAGTCCTCTGACGATACGTACTTTAAACACGCTAATTACCGTATTTGTCTCTCCTTCATTCATCATTTTCATCCACCATTTAATTAATTGTTCGCTTACTTTTATGTGTGGTTACTGTTCTAGCACGTATATAAAGTTAATATTTGTCTTAATGTAGCTCTTCTTGACGTATAATTCACGGTTAAACAGCGTTTATTATAGGGAGTTGACGTTGATACGAACTCAAGGTGCAATATACCGGAGAACAGTTTTCAATGCCTGATGCCCATAACTTAGATGACTTTGAATTATCTGTATTTATTTACTTAAATCACTGTATAATCAACATATAGTTGCTCAAATGTTCAACAAACCAACTCTTTTTTTTTCTTCATTAGAAGTCCTCATCAGTTGATGTGGCTAATTAGCTAATTGAGCAACTAACTTTAATCTCTTTTCCTAACATGTTCAACCGCACCATTCACATATGGGTGATTTAAATATATTGCTTGGATGGCGGGTTCCAATCCTTAAATCGTTGATACATGGTCCGACGGATCTTCCTCTTGCTATTGTCAACGCTCACTCGATTTTGTATTTAAAAAGCTATTTCCGTTACTAATGTTGTTTTTTTTTTGTGTATGTGCTACAAACAGGATTAAAGGTTCCAGAACAGGAGAACAAATGGGAAAGGGAAACATGCTGCCGAAATGGCGTCCGCAAAGAGAAAACCTACTCGGACAACGACCACTTTGATCTAGAAGACGCTTCATAGAACAGAAGAAGCAACAGAACACTCAAGAAGACATGATAGTGATGAGAGAGCCGCTGCAAAGGACGGAGGGAAAGAGACCTTGGGAAAAGACTCAATATCAAATCCTCCAAACGTTGATTTGTGTGTATTTTTCTGATTCTTACTGCTTATAACTATTGTGAAATAAAAAGAAACTCTAAAATATTTGGTCAGTAGTATTTAACGCATGTTGGCCGTTGTCATAATCGCTATGTGCAGATGTGTGCTCGAGGTAATGCGATGACTAGTTGGCGGTATTCGGTGACAGTTTAACGATGTTCAACGGTAGAGACAGTCGACTTCTCCGCGTATTAGTTGGGACGTTGCTGATGCGGTGTGACACAGTGTTTATCGTAATCACCTTGCAAGGCGTCCAATGTTCCTTCGTGTTTGGAAGGCTTCGGTTGAGGAACGAGCTGACTCGATTCGGATTCCCCAACAATCAAAGCTACGAATTAAGCAAAATACGTCAAGGAATGAAAACTGCAAGTTGTGTTTTGTTAGCAGTCCAGCTCAAAGTTTAACACACAGTCAAATTGGCCCCGGACTTTAGTAGTTCGGTTTCCACTTTTTACCGTCTTTCAAAGCAATGTCTTAATGTCACAATAAAACTAACATCTTGTAAAGTGGGATAGTAAAATCATCCACGATTTTGGGTGCTTGGTCTTATGAAATCGAAAGATGCACTTTATTTCCTGACATTGAAGAGGTATAGCATCTCTAAATGACATGGGAATTGTGGAATAACGGCAAAATACTTTTATTGTTTTATGTTACTTGCTCAAGGCAATCGTCTATGAATGACATAAGAAGTCATTGAACTGGAAACTAAATTGACAAATTCTTTTATGCACGCAATTGTCAGGTCAGCATAATAAACTACTTCACTTGAGTAATTCTTTCTTTGATTTTTTGATAAAATTAAAGGAAAATAAAATACGAAATAACTTATAACTATTTAAAAGTTTTCAACACACGAAATGGTGTTTTAAACCATTTGTACATATTGTTGTATTATACAACTGTATATTTCTTTATCCAGAGATGGTACGCAAATTGTTTTTGCACCAAATGTATAGTTAGAATGTGTATGTTTGACCATAAAATGTTCCCATCATTGGTAAAGGAGTCCAATAAAAATGAAGATATTTAAGACTCAATTGCCATGGGATTTTGATAATTGCCAAATCAAGAATAACGAACATTGAGAAAATATCAAACATTTTATTTTTTTAATAGCCAGCTTGAGACAAAGTGATCTTTTGTAAAAATGCCCTTATGCCATAGTACCCCGATACCTATTTGCCTAATGCACGAATCCGACGGGGAGGCCTCGCAAGGACAGCCCCTACTCGCCCGCCATTACTGTGGGGCATCCCGGCCACCAAACCCACAGTACACCCACGCCGCATATTGCTAATAACGAATGAAATAATAAGCCCATAAATCATGAATAATAAGAATTTACAACTACCTTTTTTGCAATTGTTACAAATTTTCCATTTCACCGTTTATTTCCCATGGATTCTGGAAGGATGATGTCAGGGACTGGCCTAAACTGGAATTCCAGGCAGTGTCTATACCCACTGTTGTTTTGTAAAATTGAAGGTTATCTCGCCCACTTTGCGTGAACTGAGAATGACGCTTTATGGTTAGAATACGTGTTAAAAATTGGTAATAACAGCCGCGTGAGAAAAATAATTTTTTCGTAAATTAAACTCCAGACAAACTAAAGTAACATAGAAGTTGATATATCCGTTACGTTAAAACTTGAAAAATAGTTCCCAAAGACCGATCGTAATTTGCTGAAAAACGTGACCTCTTCCGATGCGGGTTGTTTGGTGTTTTAGAAAGCACACTTCCGTGCCCATGTGATCGTTTCGGAGATCTGAACAAAATTCAGTCTCGTTTTGTGCATGGAATGTGCTACGCCTGGATTATCAGTACACGTGAAAAATGACCGGCGATTCACAATGTGGTCATTTTAGACTGAACTGGATACGATGATTGTTTCTTTTGTGTCATTAGCGAGTGCATTCGCACGCCTTTCCCGTTCAAAGTTTCCCTTTTTGTAAACTTTTTTATCTCTATTTGTGCAACCAAGAAATTTACATTTTTTCCTGAGGCCGCCCATGATGATATACAATGGATAACAGTGAAATATTGTTGGTTTTGCCGTCAGACTGATCAAAATTATCCCTTCTTTGTGGGTAACACTTAAACGTAAACGTGGTGTATAAACGCGAAAATGCAAGATGCCCCCCAGTCCGCGGGCGGCCAAGCCTCATTCATTATAGCAACTCGCCAAAAATGCCAAAATAAATTACAGCAATACGGAGTGCACACCACAAACCAATTTGGGTGCTTTGACGTGGGTCTGTCATGGGTGTTCCCAAAACCACATATGACCTCGTCCTCGTTTCTTCTCACAGGGAAAAAATCAGAAATAAACTTCCCCGTGGAGTGTGATCTTCACTCCAACGGTTTTGGAATAGAAAATATCTTGGCAACAATATACAAGACTTCATAATTTTTCGTCAACGATTCGCCTTTACGTGTTAAACCAAGAGCGTATCTAAATTGGTAATTTCTTGGCGCCCTCCCCTGCCCGAGTCATGGCGGATGGTGAGTGTGCCGCCCATGGCGTGGGGCGATAATAGTCCGCCGTCGATTCTTGTATTCCAGATGAATTCTACAAAACTGGAATTGGTTTATGCCTCCCAAGTGGGAGGTATAATGCCACTGGAATAGACACGGCAGGTCTGACATCATACATGATGAGTGCATATGCAGTGCACGTGACACCAATACCTTGGATCTTGATCTGACCCGATGCTATCCCAGATATTCAGTACCCCCTATGTGAGTTCATATACGGTATTCCGATTCCAGTTGTGGCACTTTCACAGAGGTTCTGTAATTCTTATGGAAAGCTTCCTTTCATTTCATGTTTTGTCGATTCTTTAATTAAAGCAGTTTGTAATGGACGTCTTTCACACATTCTTACGTAACTAGACCAAATATTTTGGACATTCTATTTACTTTTTGGCATTGTATTCTCATGTTTGCGTACAGGAAAGTCTCAAGCAATGTTATCCTGTACCTGTTGACTGTATTATTTTTCAGACTTTGTTAAATTACTCTCAATGATTAAGGGGAAAGTAAAATTCATTATTTTTCATATTCTCTAGGGAGATTTAACAATTGTTTTGACGCTTCTTATCTCACATAGGATAATAAACACGATCACTATTAATTTTCATTTACATCAAATCTTTCAATCATTCTGATTATTTTTTAGTTACATGTAGGGCACGTGTGTCCCCGTGGAGAGCTCTGGACAGCCAAAGGTTCGAGACAGCCCCGCTGCAGCCAGCGTCTTGTGCCCTTGAGTCAGGCTCTTCCTCTCAATTATTCCTCTCTACCCAGGTGTAAAGTGGGTCCCGGTGACATGAAAAATGCCGTGTGACTGAGTGTCCCACCACCATATACTATGGGACGTAGACCACAACCACTATTAACAAATTCTGTAAGTCCTCCCATCTGGGGGCTAAGGGAAAACCAAGCGTACTTCATAATAATGATTAAAATCAATATGGACAAGTCTGTTCTCCCCGCCATAAACTGTCACATTTGCTTGAAAATGAATAAAATATCACCTCAATTTTCTCTTTGTCCCACTATCATGACGCAGTGAATATGTATACTACTTCAGCAAACCATTAACTAAATATTAAAATGGGCCCGGTATGCGGAGCCATTGTTATAGCCAGGTGTTATCCC
>JAMKCH010000640.1:0-110992 GCA_023653785.1 Ophioderma brevispina
GGTTTCAAATCAAAATCGACTTATGGATCTTCAGATATTTTGTTCAACAACTTTTTGGGTCAAAAATACCCCAAATTAACTCATTAATTATGCAAATTAGTTTCCTAATTAGCATATGCCACGCTCCCATTATCTAATCAGATGAAGGACATGGCAGTACGATCCCACCCACCAAGTCCCAGCACCATAAACCCCTTATGGGTCTCATTATCGCGTTCACAAAATTGTTTGGGTAAAAATACCCCACATTAACGCATTAATTATGCAAAGTAGGTACCTAATTAGCCTAATGCCACGCCCATAACCTAATCAGATGAAGGGCATGCAGTCCGATCCCAACCACCAAGTTCCAACATCACCATAACCCTTATGGGTCCATGTTTATCGCGTTCAACAAGATTGGGTGTTTGGACGGGCCGCCGACGGCGCCGACGCCGCCGACGCCTCCGACGCCTTGACTGATAACATAATCCCCCTTCTTCTGCTTTTCAAGCCAGGGGATTAAAACTGGCGAATGCAAACCCACTAAAGCAGCACCCCGACGCTTACCGTTGCACCAAAGGGAGTGAGGAAGAAAGAACAAATAAAGGCAATGTTCGATAAAGGTATCATAGAACCCTCCTTCAGTCCATGGTCTTCTCCTGTGGTACTTGTGAAAAAGAAAGACCAGACATGGCGGTATTGTATTGATTACAGAAAGCTCAATGCATGCTGTCTCAGCCAAAGCACGCCTATCGTTTTGCCTCGATTCCTTTGCCTTTGAACTGCAGACACGATCAAGATACTTGGTGACAATATCAGATGCATTTGCAAGGGATATTAGGCCTAGAATGTACGAAATGATAAATACTGGTAATAGAGCTATAGTTGATGTGTATCGTACGATAAAATGTTACAAATAAAAAGTTTTGTGTACAACGATCAGTGGATCATTATAATTTCCCTCAAAGCGTGCATCAACAAGTTTGTCACTTGGTGTTTTGACTCCATGAATTTAAGGTTCAATTGATATCAGTAAATAGATTCTAATAGTTGAACTTCTGAAAGGTGTTTCAATGATTCTAGTACAACATGCCAGACAATTATGAATAACCCAAGTGCACTTTACCATGTTTGTAGTTAGAGTTACATGTCGTCTGAGCTGTTCGAGATCCCTCAGAAGACGGCAGTCTTCCTGATTAGAGCTTTCTCTATAAAATGTGCACATATCTATTGGCACCATAGAATAGACCGGAGAAGCCGTACGACCGTATTCTTCCCTGTACAACGGCCTCTGTCAACACTGGGGAAAATTTGGGGGTCTTCGTGTTCTTGTCGGATGCACGCGGAAAAACACGAAAAAAAAATTTTTTTTGTAAGACGCGTTATTCTGACGTGTGGTGGTCGCTTATCATGGATACGCCCGTCCCCCGTCGCGTCTTTCTTAAAATCGCATATGTCATGACAGCGCGGAGCGCGCTCCCGAACGTGATTTATGTTATGTTGTTGTTGTTTTGATGGTTTAAGCAAGTATGAAAAACAAACAGCGTGTCTCCTTGCTACACATGCAGAAAAGAAAGAAAAATAATAAAAATGAATTGTTTTCCTTTTATAACTTTTTACACTGGAAAAGGAAAACGATCATTTGTGCCCGTTTCCTGTTTCATATTTGGCAAACACGAAAAATCATTATGGTCATCTTCTTGAAATATGTGTAAAGAAGAATAAATATTTACATTGTATATTCAATGGACTTTCCCTGTTTCTTTTTGTTTTTTTATAATTGCATAAGAAAAATGCAAAAACGATCATTGCAGCCAAGTCAAAACATTGTTGTTTAGTTTTCTTTTTTACTGTTTGTCCAATAACCCGAAATGGTCTCTTGGAAGGTGTTCTCGACAGATCAAGTTGTCTTGCGACCCGGGCTTGCGGCATCCGAGCCTCTGCAAATTGCAAAGTTTGTGTTTCTGTGTAGTCGCACCGGGCGCTCTTCAGTGTGACGCAAAGCCTCGGCCGCCGTAACCTTTGGTGCGTCTAATATGTAGGCCGCAACGATCGCCTCTATGAAAAAATATTGCACAATCTACCGAATGGTTACGAATCCCTTCCCGAGCATACACGAAGACCCCCAATTTTTTGTCCATAGCTGACCAAGATTGCGGCGGCGTCGGTTTCTCCGGTCATTTCTATGATGGGCACAGACATTTTGATACATGACAGGTGTAAAATCGTGATTGATTGCTATACCATTAAAGAGGTTATTGATACTTGAGCAAACTAAGGTGAATGAAACGACTTTTTTAGACGATACCACAAAAAGTTATAAGAAATTTATATATTGTGTTATGTCGACATCAGCCATTATCTCTCCGTAAACTTGAAGATCACATCATGTCCCGACATCCTTTTTAGATCCTGGTAAGTATAGAACTCCACATGACAAGATGTCCCTAGTTCCTATTTAGACCAACGGACCCCTACCCCCTGGTTCGTGACAGTATAGATAGATTCAAGTACAACTTCTTATAAAATGGGATATTGACGATTCAATACGGTGGAATGACAGTAAGATGTCATGAAGTAAAGAAGTTCTAAGTTTGTATATGATTTGAAGATGGCGTGGATGAACATTTTTGAAAAACATTTTGAAAAAAAATTAAGTCTTTGGGTGCAGAAGTAAAATTTTTAAGAAAAATTTTAAAAATGAAGTCATGGGGGAACAAGTTGATGAAACGTGGGAGTGAATTTTGGGAAGGCTTAGAATATTTAAAACAAATGTTATTGATTTCACGTTGGTTACGTGTTGCCGAATCCTGTAAAATTACTTACGTCGCGGCATGCCAAAATATCAGGATTGCTTCTTCCAGTTCTGCCGGTGAGTCTGCAGTGGTCATATTGTGTGGTAAGTATAGCGTTGATGTTTCCAGAATAAGGTGAGGATGTTCTATGGTGATTGGTCACATTTTTCCCCTTTAAAAATCGTAATGTAAGAGGGGATTGAAGCCCCTATTCACTCGGTGAAGTTAAATTTACGTTAATGTATGCATGCGGCTAAGTATGTCATAAAGTCAAAAAAGGCAAATTGCAAAAAACTTCCCACAAAATGTTCATCATTATTGATCCATTTCACAACCTTTTACATGGATATTTCCCCTTGATATCGCCCTTTCCTTTTAAAGGGATTTTTATTTTGTTCTACAAAGTATCCCATGAAGAAAGATTTCATATAGGGTTCCGTGCTCCGAGGTGTTATAGTTGCATTTTTTAAGTAGGGGAACTTTTATAAACTGAACACAAAAAGAAACTCATAGGGATTTTTCACAAGGTCGGTATTTTAACATCCTGACAAATCACATAAATGAACCAAATATGTGCACACAGGGAATTACTTCAATGATATACTCTAAAAACATGTAATTGACAAAGCAGTTGCAAAACTGACCCTAAACAGTGAAATGCGATGACATGCATCAGGAAACACTGGCTGTATAGCAGGATGTCACGGGCATGCCTGGAAATTCACAGGTAGAGTTCAAAGCATAATGAAATGATGGTAATGTCACGTACCATCAATAGGTGGTGTGTCCCCATGTGCGTGGAAGCATTCAGTGCAATGTTATATGCATGCTGTTAACCAGGTTTCTGCTGTGTCTTGGGAGCGAGATTGGTCCACTCTTCCTGTAGGGCTGCTGTGAGGTTTTGCACATTAACAGATGGGGATCTGCCTTCCCGAAACACGTCGTCCAAGCTCATCCCACAGTTGCTCAATTGGAGGTAAGGTCCGGGGAGCAGGAGCACCATGGTAACAGTTCTAAATGTTCTGCTCGTCTAGGAAGCGTGTTGGAAGTCGCTAGCCGATCTTTATGGGGGCTGGCATTGTCCTGTTGAAATAGGGAAACGCCAGGATGCGCCTGCATGAACGGTACCAGGTACTTCATTAACATAACGCTGTTAAGTTCCCTGCAATTGTCACCAGCACTATTCTTAAATTGGTGGTTATGCCACCCCCAACCATCACACTATAGGTGCTCCTCAACGGTCAACCTGGCGGATGCAGCATTCTGCATACCTCTCACCTTCTCCGCGCCATACTCGCTCTCTTCCATCGCGTGTTCCATGTCAGCGCATTTCACTGTTGTGTCAGTTTTGCAACTGCTTGGTCAATGTGTTTTAGAGTAAAGTATTGAAGTAATCCTGTGTGCAATTTTGGTTCATTTTGACGGGAAACGAGACCAGGCTGAACCAAGGGCTATGGGCAAGGCCGGAACAACAGACGGGCCCGAGTTACAGTCCGCCAACGAGGAGTCCAAATGCCAGCCAGCAACAGATGGGCCAAAGCCACAATCAGCAACAAAGGGGCCCAAGTATCAGCCAGTCAGGAAGTCGGAGCAACAGCCAGTCACAGGAGAATGCCGAGCTCATCATAGAACTTAGCGAGATCGAATTAAGCGAGGGGAAGAGAAAGAGTTGTGCGTCTCAGTGGCCATCCAGGGTGTGATGGTAATGCTTCTTGTTGACACGTGCTTTACATACAATTTTGAAGCCAGAGCATTTACCATCTTATTCCAGAAGAGCGCCGATCACCATTGACTTCGAAAAGAGTAGTACTTAAGATAAGCTGGTGGAAATGGGATTGAGGGTGTTAGGGAAGACGGTGCTTGAGATAAAGGTGGGAGATTGCTTGCTAGAAGTTGAAAGTTGCTTTAGCAGATGTGAGCCATGGAACATCAGGTATGGATTTCTTAATAAAATCTGGAGCCAACTTGGACTTCGGACGGCTTGAGTTGAATATAGGTGAAATTACCGTACCCTGCAGGACGCAAGAATTTTCCCGAGGGTATATTCAGTCACAAAATTAAGGATGCCGCCTGAACATGAAATAATAATTGTGAACGCAACTTTGATGTTATTAATGGTGGTCAGCTGGGGATTGTTGAACCAGTTAGAGAAGGCGAGCTAACAGAGAGTGGCATTTTAGTATCCAAAACTGTAGTGGAGCTTAGTAAAGGAATGTTTCCTGTGAAGGTCATCAATATAGGACGGCAACGTAAAGATGACGGCATGAACTCTATTGGGCAAATTAACTTTGATTGATGAATGTGACATTGAAGAAGTGAGAGTAGTAGGAAAATGTGAAGATCAGTTGCTAGGTGAAGTTTCGGAAATATGCGTGAGTTGGTTCATCACAATACTGCCTGTTTGGAACCTGAAGAAAGAGAAAAAAGTCACGAATTACCAGGACATTTTCTCAACTGGAGAATATGATATTGGAAGAACTTGGTAAAGCACAGCATCGACACCGGGCGGGCACGCCGGGCCAATTTGGCAGCGGCTAGTTCTAGTAAATAAGAAGGATGGGTCGAAACGCCTGTGTATTGATTATAGGAGGTTGAACGAGGTCCCAGTGAAAGACGCCTATCCGGCCGTTACCACAGACAGACGACTTCATTAGATGCGTTGAATGCATGGGCAAAGTTCTTTTCAACACTCGACTTGGCGTCTGGGTATTGGCTGGTAAAAATGGATGCTGATGCTCGCGATAAACGGGCCTTCCAACACCAAGTGGCATGTATTCCTGTTATGTTTTGCCATTTGGACTATGCCATGCACCCTAAATTTTTCGAGCGACTGATGGAAAATGTGTGCTGAGGTGGGAAACGCATAGTCTATTTGGATGATGTGATTGTGATCAAGAATTGGAGAATCGGTAGATCGGCTGGCAGCTGTACTGGATAGATTTCGAGGAGCAAGACTCAAGCTGTAGCCGTCCAAATGCCACATATTTCAAAGCAAAGAGAAGTTGCTTATCTGGGGCATGTAGTGTTTCCAGAAGGAATTCATACAGATCAAACAAAAATCGAGGCCGTCCGCGATTGGCCAACACGATCACTCGATTTCAGGTGCGCAGCGTTCTGGGCTTACCATCTTACTAAAGACAATTCCTTGCAGAGATAGGCCGGCCTCTTCACAGACTGACTCAAGAAAAGGGCACAATTCGCTTGGACAGACGAGTGTGGATGTGCCTTCCGAAAGCTTTGATAAATGTTCCCACCTTTGCGTATCCACAGACAGAAGAGCAGTTTATGCTTGATACTCACGCCAGTGCGATTGCCATAGTGTCCAAGATGGTGATTAAAAGGCCGTAGTGTACTGAAGCGAGTCATTGTTAAGAGCTGAGAGGAACTGCACGACCAGAAGAGAGCTGCTCGCGATTGTAGAGTTCATGAAGAAGTACAGGCAGTACGTACCAGGCGGGGGGGGGGGGGGGGGAATTGCAAAAATCATGCTAAATCAGCCGTTTTTTGCTCTCTGGCCGGGAAAATTGGCCTTTTGACCCCCATGAGAGGGAAAATTTCCCAAGACTGGGAAATTTGCCCCCTCAGAGTGGGCAGGCCCGATACGCCACTAAGAACAGGCATTACCTGGCAGGAGGGAGGGTAAATGTGCGAATGGACCACGGATCCCTCCGGTGGCTGTTTAATTTTAAGAACCCTGAAGTCCAGCAATTAGCCAGGTGGCTCGAAGTGCTATCGAACTTTGACCTAGACCTAGAATATATCGACCAGGGAAGATGGCCATCAAAACGGCGATGGACTGATACGTAGATGCATGTCGCCAATGCGGTCGATGGTGAGCACAAGCTAGAAGATCAACGTCAGATCGAAACGGAACTAGAGCCGGCAGAACTTGGACAACAAGTGTCAAAGGGTGAAGCGCCAAGGGTGATTGGTGTTGGGTGTCAAACCTGGGACTAATATACTAAGAGGTATATTCATCCCAGTTCAAACTGATGCGGAATCTCTGTATTAGCTGGTTCAAAAGAACAACTACAAGAATATGCAGTCTGTATCGTTAGGCTTGTCGATTTGAGTGAGCAAGATCAGAGGTGGGTGGAAGTGGAAGACACAACTGATTTGGAGTCAACCGGATTTGAGCCTTTGGCGATAGCTGGGATGATGACGGAAAATGGGAGAATGAAAGAGTCTGGATAGGTGGCAACCCTGAACCTGTTTCATACTGTATCTGGTGTTCCAGAGTTATCATTTGAGACAATAAGAGCAGCTCAGCAAGAAAATGAAACAGTGGCGATGGTTTACTAGAGAAGAAAGATGAAGGGTATAAAGAATAGCCTGATTGGGACCAGATATCTGATAGCACTGTACCATTGAACAAAATATTGGGTTCAATGAGACGTACTGATTGTTCAGCATGCAGGATGTCTTCGTAAAACGGAGGGAAAGTGATGAAGTTACGAGGGCGCGTATTAAAAGAAATGAAGCCCCAGCATGGTGCAATAGCTCTCACACAAAGAAGCTGGACACATGAAGAAGCTTGAAGAGACCATGAGAATCATCACTGCCTTCGTCCTACTCCACCTGAGTTTCTACCAGTGCTTTCAGGCATTGCACCTGCAGTGCTTCGGGGAGAACATCGCCCACAAAAACTGATAAGGCTTTGTTGGACAACAAGCACCTGCTGCATAACAATGTCAAAGAATCACACCCGCAAGACAGGCAGAGACTGCCCTCTCGTCGACCTTTCTGTCGACACGCTGCTAAACGCTCCAGCTCTCCATTCAACATCTTACAGACATGGAACACTGCTAGATACTCCAAGACCAGCCCAATTATTTAACTCACTATCACACCTATGACAGAACTCTCACCTGGTAGCAATCTTCCACTTAAGGAATGGGTCACCTTGAACAGAATCAGAATTCGCACAGGAGTCGGTCGGAGTGCAAGCACTCTTCGGTGTATTGACAATGCCGTTGGACGAGGCATAGCCTAGGAACCTCTGTGTCAGTTTGTTGTTAAGGTAACAACCAACTCTGAAAAAAATGGGCCCCTTGTACACAGGCTTGGAGCACGGAGAAGGAACAAACAACAGACGTCTGGCATTTTATAGCTCCCAACAAAAGGCGTTGTTACGTGATTTAAAATTATGCATGGATTCACGTCAACTGGGTAGTCACTGGTAGTGGGGACTCATTATATAATTATTTAACCATCTAAATTATGATTACTGAGGCGTTCAAATAGAAATACGTTTTAAGATTGGGTCTGAAAAAAAAATATTCCAACTTTATGAGCAACAGTGTAGGTATGCAGAAAGTTCTTTCCAGAAGCAGATGATGTGGAAACCATAACTCTGGAATCTGCCTTGCTGTCCATTTTATCATCACTCACTCCATTGCATTCAGTAATCTTTATCATATTTTTGGATGAGCGTTATAAGGCTAAAAATAGCGTACATTACAGGTATACATGTATACAGGTTCAAATCCTGGATGCATGGCCAGTGAATTTTCACTGACTTCATTTACTGTGTGGTTTTTTTGTGTGGTTGAAGTTAAAAATGTTCCTTATAAGGTTTTAAATCGATTTACGGTATAGGGTATCATTAGAAGAAAATTTAGAAGAGTAATAATTAACTTGACTTAAAATCAATTAAAACAAATAACATTCCGGCGTTACATATGATGTTTGATAACTTTTCGTTGCTAACTCGTGAGGAATGGATCATTGTAACCGTGTAAAAAACAACAACAAAACAAGTTATAGCCTTTTGTATAACAGGTCCTGAAATACTTACATTGGCAGCTTCATTCTGAACCCCTGTTTTTTCTCATACGCTTTGATTCATTTTTTGCTGCTTTCCTGCAGGTTGTGTTATATGTTTGTCGCTTTCCTTTTGCCATAGCAGCTCATTGAGCTCATTTGATAATACTTTGACTCATTTTTGGTTTGATTGCTAGGCCCACATTTTTATTTCGATTGCTAGGCCCAACAAAACTCAGCCGCGCGTTGCTACAGCTACAGCGATATGTTTTAACCCATATTGCATCGCGCGTTGCTACATACGCACAGCTACAGCGGCGGTGGTGTTTTATCCCAAAATGCATCAGCGTCGCATTTCACATGATAACAACGACCCGTGTTTGGTTATTTCCATAGTAACTGAATGGTTTTGAAAAAAATAGGTAACATTATAGCTACCAGTGATCGGATGTGGACAATCCTTCGATATACGATGACTATGTGACTACCAAGACGCATTTTACGCTGGCGTTTCGACAATTGGACTTCGACTGAGATATGGCTATTTACTGCAATATCCATATAGGATTATAGCACCCTTCTTATCCAGGAGTGCAATGGTTTTGGGGTGTATAATAATTATAATAGGGCTGTTTTGATATTAGAGTGTATCGGTGCGCATGGCTACAGAGCGCATAGCTCTGTAGCCATGGCACGTATGTTCAAGGGTTTTTTTTTTTTTTTTTTTTTTTTTCTCATACGCTTTGATTCATTTTTTGCTGCTTTCCTGCAGGTTGTGTTATATGTTTGTCGCTTTCCTTTTGCCATAGCAGCTCATTGAGCTCATTTGATAATACTTTGACTCATTTTTGGTTTGATTGCTAGGCCCACATTTTTATTTCGATTGCTAGGCCCAACAAAACTCAGCCGCGCGTTGCTACAGCTACAGCGATATGTTTTAACCCATATTGCATCGCGCGTTGCTACATACGCACAGCTACAGCGGCGGTGGTGTTTTATCCCAAAATGCATCAGCGACGCATTTCACATGATAACAACGACCCGTGTTTGGTTATTTCCATAGTAACTGAATGGTTTTGAAAAAATAGGTAACATTATAGCTACCAGTGATCGGATGTGGACAATCCTTCGATATACGATGACTATGTGACTACCAAGACGCATTTTACGCTGGCGTTTCGACAATTGGACTTCGACTGAGATATGGCTATTTACTGCAATATCCATATAGGATTATAGCACCCTTCTTATCCAGGAGTGCAATGGTTTTGGGGTGTATAATAATTATAATAGGGCTGTTTTGATATTAGAGTGTATCGGTGCGCATGGCTACAGAGCGCATAGCTCTGTAGCCATGGCACGTATGTTCAAGGGTTTTTTTTTTTTTTTTTTTTTTTTTCTCATACGCTTTGATTCATTTTTTGCTGCTTTCCTGCAGGTTGTGTTATATGTTTGTCGCTTTCCTTTTGCCATAGCAGCTCATTGAGCTCATTTGATAATACTTTGACTCATTTTTGGTTTGATTGCTAGGCCCACATTTTTATTTCGATTGCTAGGCCCAACAAAACTCAGCCGCGCGTTGCTACAGCTACAGCGATATGTTTTAACCCATATTGCATCGCGCGTTGCTACATACGCACAGCTACAGCGGCGGTGGTGTTTTATCCCAAAATGCATCAGCGACGCATTTCACATGATAACAACGACCCGTGTTTGGTTATTTCCATAGTAACTGAATGGTTTTGAAAAAATAGGTAACATTATAGCTACCAGTGATCGGATGTGGACAATCCTCCGATATACGATGACTATGTGACTACCAAGACGCATTTTACGCTGGCGTTTCGACAATTGGACTTCGACTGAGATATGGCTATTTACTGCAATATCCATATAGGATTATAGCACCCTTCTTATCTAGATCATTAGCAGCTCAGGACGGCAGTGAGCAAGGCAGTGGCATCAGTAGTTTCTGAAATGTAGTGAGATATGCTATCAATAACTTGACGACCTGTGTGTAGGAGGGCCTTTTAATTTTGTTTAAAGACCCATGTAGTGTTATATGACCCGCGAAGTATTGTATAATAAGAGCAGAAACTGGGGTTATATAGGAAGTCCAAATGGTCCAAGTAGATAAAAAAGTGGTGCGCAGGAGTAGAACATAATTCCAATTCAATTTTGGTTATCTTTGTTGCTTATTTTTTTGCCAGGAGGTCAAACTAGATAGAGGGCTGTGTGATAGAATTATTGAAACTATTCTACTATTTAAAAAAAATAACACGTAAGGATTTCTAGAAAATAAATAGCATAAACACCAACTTTAATAGGCTTTCCATTATTTTTTATGAATGAAGTAGATAGTTCATTGGTAGAACCCCAGCGCTGTCACCTTCGGAGACTACTTTCCGTTTTAAGATAAGCACTCATGATATATCCCTCCGTGAAGGTGACTTAGAAGGGGAAAATTCACCTTATGTAGTATCTCTTTGTCTAGATTAGTGTGTTCTGAAGTCTCTGGCCTTTGGACCAGACTTTGGCGGGTTAAAGTTGGTTTTGTGAGAGCTCAAGCATTGCACTTACCTCAGAGCATATTGCTGGAGTTGCTTGTAGCTCCATCTGTCTGAATGCCTTTGAGCTTCTGCTGAGCCAAATGACAAAGCTCGCTCTGAGTGGAATTTTGGCTGCTGTATCGGTTGTAGCCTTCCTCTTTCCTTGATGTATTGCAGAAACCTCTGTTATTTACTTCTATTGGAAAGTAGTATGTAGACCATCCTGTTTTCACAGTCAGCCACTAGATCTTGGTATTTGTTCTTTCTTGCATATGCATTGGATAGGTTGTCCTCCATAGGGACCGTCAGTTCTATGATGATCACTGTCATTGTTAAGTGGTGATATCTGGTCTCTTAGCTATCTCAGTGATTTCTGGAGGGAACACTATGTTTGTTTGTGTTCCTCATCCATCAGGAATAGCCAGTCATTGGCCTTCTTCAGAATGTTGGTTGTCTCTGTCTTAGGCATTGGTAAGACTGGATTTCGATAGGTTGTCCCATCATCTGTGCGAAAGGCTATTGTAGAGATGGAGTTCAGATTCTCAGGTGCGATGTTTTTTTTTCTGATTTGCCTCTACGACGTACGGTGCCAGACCTACAGAGATTGCTTTCAGTGTTGGTCATGGCGCCAATTGTATCTTCCGCTTTGTAATGAGTAGCTACAATTCACCATTGAGAATATGGAACAGTGTACAATGACAATAATGACATAATTGGCAGAGTCCATGATTGGTCTTGCCCCAAAGCTTCAGATTGGCAGGGGATGGAAGTTGTGGAAAGACAGCAGCTCTGACGTCCAGACATACAAAAGTTTCTTCCAGGAAGTGTCGACCTGCATGACAGACTCCCAATTCATCCACATCGCACATCCGTAAAGGTAGACCAACATGTCTTCCTCATCTACATCTTTGATAGTCCGATGAGGCATTTCCTTTGATCTTGATGACTCATATGTCTTTGATCAGTTTTTGGTTCTTTTTGTACCCAAGACCGGATCTCTCCGTCTGATCTCTAGCCATTTCATTCAGAATTAGATGGCGTTCTTTCTGTTCTAATTATTTTATACCATTCCATCTGGCTTTCGTCTTTTTACTTTCCATGCATTTTCTGTAGAGTGTCTGTGTACTTCCATCTTTAGAGTACTAGTCTTGTATAGATGGTACTTAGTTACTTGCATACATTTTACTGATGTGGTTAGCCTTTTCAATTGCAGGCTATTGTGTTTCCTGCTCCTGTACAGAGCGCTGGCGGTGGTGCCTCTGCTTATACCTGCCCATTGCTTCAGGTATTTGGTGCAAGTAGCTTCCAGACTTTCGATGTATGAAATTGGGAAGTTATAAATAGTGAACTCCCACGTCAGTTTGGGTACAACAGCATCATTGTAAGCTATTGTACATATCCATAGCTTCATAAGGCCACACAGTTGACTTGAATTGGTTGTTTGAAGCATTTCTGTCAGCTTTTTGTTACCATGTCTCTGATGTCATTGTCCTTCAGGTCGTTATAGATCAGCTTCCCGAGGAACCGCATGGGTTGACTGGATATAAGCAATCTGCTGTCCGTCTATTTCTATTTCATTTTTTGGGAATTTTTCTAGGCATTGCTGATTTTAACACTCCGGCTAGCCTTTAAGCCTGGGCATCATTGATACTTTGGCACTTTCAGCAGTGGTGTAACCAGAACGTTTGCAAATTGAGGGTGGGGGTGAAGAAGGGGTGTCGAGGCGGACGGGGGGGGGGGCAAGGGTTCTGAGTGCTGGCACTTTGGCCTGCTATGGCTTGGTCTTCTTCTTCTTCTTGCGTATGAGGCAGCAGTTAAATGTGCTGTAAGCTTTGGAGCCAACTCACTGTTGATTGGTTGGGGTTTGAGAGATATGTGTCCACCGGTGGACGAAAGGTAGGGCACTCATTGAGAATGTGATCCGCAGTCTGTGATGGAGAACCACATTGGCAGGCTGGCGATGGCCGCAGCCCCCATCGGTGCATGTTGCTATTGAAGCGACCGACTCCTGTGCGGATCTGGTTTTAGGTGACCCATTCCTTGCGTGGGAGATTGCTGCCAGGTGGTAGTTCTGTCTTAGATGTAATAGAGAGTTGATCTGGTCTTGGTGTGTCTTGCCAGACAGTATTCCATGTCTGTAAGATGTTGAATGGGGAACTGGAGAGTTTAGCAGCGTGTCGGCAGAAAGGTCGGCGAGAGCGCAGTCTCTGTCTACCGGGTTGGTGGATTCTTTGACAGTGTTATGCAGCAGGTGCTTGTTGTCTGTCCAGCAGGGCCTTATTCACCAGTTTGTGCGTGTGGTGTTCTCTCCGAAGTACTGCCGGTGCAATGCCTGAAAGCACTGGTAGGAATTCAGATGGAGTAGGACGGAGGCAGCCAGTGATGTTTCTCAAGGTCTCGTTGAGTACTGTGTCCAGCTTCTTTGTGTGAGAGCTGTTGCACCATGCTGGGGCGGCAAATTCAGCAGTGCTCTAGACCAGAGCCAAGGCAGTGGTGCGTAGGGTCGTTGGGCTGGAACCCCATGAAGATCCAGCAAGTCGGCACAGAAGGTTATTCCTCGAAGATACCTTGGCGCATACGGACTCGAGGTGCTGCCGGTAAGTAAGCTGCCGGTCAAGCTTCCCTCCCAAGTAGGTTGGTGTAGGATTGTATGGCAGAGGCGCTCCATTGAGGTTGATTTGAAGCTGGCGATGAGCCTCTTTGGCCCTGGTGCCACACGGTGTCGTATGCTGCAGTAAGGTCCACCAAGATGGCGCCTGCCTTACGGCGCTTTTCAAAGCTTTCCTCAATATAATTTGTGAGTTTTAAGGATCTGGTGGACAGTGCTCCGGCCACGTCGAAATCCTGCTTGTTAGTCAGGCAGATGGGGGTTCGACGACGGGCTCCAGCCGGACCAGGATCATCCTCTCAAGGAGTTTGAAGGAGACACACAGTAGTGATATTGGGCGGTAGTTCTTAGGGTTGTCGACAGGCTTGTTTGGTTTGGGGAGTGCGATGATAGTAGCTCTCCTCCAGATCTTGGGTAAGGACTGTTGGTAAGCAACATGTGTAGAACTCCTGGAGCCATTCTAGACATCGTGGGCCGCATTGCATCAGGAACTCTGCTGTTATGTTGTCAGGGCCCTGGGCCTTTCCACTCTTTAGTTGGCTGAAGGTAAGCTCATCTAGTGAGAAGGATGTTGAAAGTGACCTGTCCTCGCCGGGGGCTCGACGAAGTTTGGTGATCTCTTTTTTCACAGATCGAGTGTGATCCTTATCAATGTTCTTGAAACGACCATTTGCGAGGAGTTGCTCAGCAATTGAGTTGGCAGTTACTGGACATTTCCATGGTTTGGAAATTCTGCCGGTGAGGCGGTTTATAGTCTTCCAGGCCTTCCTGCCGGTGGGTGAAGTCGATTCCTTTGGACGTTAATTTCCTCCCATCGCTCATGGTGTTTTTCCTGTCCAAGCAGTTTGTCAGGTCTGATGCCTTGGATGAAGTTTCTTCCCCGTTGCGCTGTCGGAAATCATTTGTAAAGTGTTTCACATTCCTCATCCCAGATGGATTATAACTGCGACGACAGCTACGTGGGATGGCCGTCTTTTCTCCATTAAAGAGTTGACACAGTGCCGTGTAAAAGAATTGTCCAAGTTGGAGGAAGTTGGTGTCGGGAGGTTGGGCATTCTGAATCCACCAGGTTTTTGAACTGATCCCAATCTGCCTTGCGGAAGTTCCACTTTTTCACTGGCTTTGTTGGTACGGCTTAGCAAGGCTCTCCTGAAAGCGGTCGAGAACAGACGGTGATGAGATGGTTTCCATGTTGCAAGCAAGGTCAGGTTTGTATACGATTCCACCTTCCAGAGTTGAAAGTTTCTGGTTGCTTGGGTCGTGCAAGAGTAGTACACCGGATTTTGAGGCCCCGTCCTCTAGGGTAGCTCCATCAGGGTTGGTTTGTTCCTGTAACCCCAGGTAAGCTATGACTGTTAAAGTCGCCAGCATAAATGGCAGGGTTGCACCATAGTTGGTATAAAAACAAAAAAGAGATTACTGCTTAGCCGATGGTAGGTGGCTTGTAGACATTGGTGACATGAACACCTGCAATTTGTGTTGTTGCCCATTCCATGGTGGAATCTGCAGGTGAGGTTGACAATTTGTTTCATTGGGCTGAGTTTCTAGCAAAGGTGCAATCCCGTGAGTAGCGCTCGCGGTGTGTTCTAGCTAGGTGTAGCGAGATTTTCACAATTGACTGTCAGTAGCGTGTTTCTCTTGAGGAGAATCGCGGTACGTTACGCGTGTTTGGTGTGGAGGTGTTTCGATGATTTTATTTTTGCCTAGTCGGACCTCCACGTTTAGTTGGGCATGAGATACCATCTGTCTTGACATCCGGTGATGCCTGCCCTATAAGGGCACGTTGTCCAGCACTGGCCTCAGATTGTCCTCTGGCGGGGCATTATTAAAATACAGTGAGTAACAAAAAAGACAACAGTGATTAAAAAACCGTGAATTAAAAAAAAGACCAGGTTAGCGCATCCTCAGTTGATTATCCATATAGCCTGAAGATCAGTACCGGTACGATCGGCTGCCACAGCCAGTCTCAGGCCCCTCCTTTTTTGCTCTATCAACGACCTCCCCATGGCATTTCATCCACAGTCCGACTGTTCGCACATGACTGCGTTATTTCGACACCATTAAAACTGACACCGATGCCAGACCTTACAACATGACCTTGACAATCCTCACCAAATGGCAAATGACATTTAACACCGGACAAAATGTTACACTCTTAAAGTCCCTCTCGTTCAAAACACCCAAACACACAAATAAACTTAGCTAATAGAAAACTTCAGAGACCAACCTCTCACACATATCTGGGGTAAGCTCTCATCGTGATCTTAGATGGACTAATCACATCAATAAAACCCACTACCAAAGCCAATAAGGTTTTGGTTTTATTAGACGCAATCTACATTCGTGTACCCGTGAATTGAAAGCTTCTGCCTTCAAGGCTCTTGTCCCGTCCCATCTTAGTACGCTCGACGGTGAGGGACCCCCACACTTGGGGACTATATGGAGCAAAATATGAATCTATCAGCGCAGAGAAGTGCACGTTTTGTCTACAGGACTATTAAAATACCAGTATTCTGACATCATGCTTCCACCAGTGCAAGCTGCATGTTTGGGGCCCGTGGACAAAACACCAACAGGGGCCCCTAGGTTAGCACGATTCATTTTGGCGTTCTTCAAAGCTGTGGCGACATTTGTAGGGTCCTTCATCATTTTTCACTTTTATTTATCGTTTTCACATTTTTTTTAAACCCTAGGCACCGCTTATAATGCAAGTGGCCTATGTAAAAGACACAATTATAAAGTTGGCAGAATGCAAGACGAACCGTGCTACCCCTAGGTATGCTTGAATTCTTGGACCAAATTTCAACAGTCATAGTCATATGTCACACATTTCGCATCGCATCACCTCGCTATACAACCCTAACCACAAGACTGAAGCACAACATTTTTTTCAGGTAACAATTGGAATCACTGCAATTTAACAATAAAATGTTGCTAAATTTTTATGACCAGAAAAATTTTTTTCGTTCTTCGGCGAGATTTGCCTAATAAACGTAACTTTTATAAATCCTAATGACAAATTTTTAAAGATTCAAAATTAAAGTTGTTCGAACGGAACCTTGGACCAACAGATATCATTCCGTGGGGCCATTTAAAACAAAATTTACTCAATAATACCTCTGAATGCAATGAAGGAACATAGAGCTAACATAAAACTGAGAGGCCCCGCCATCAAACATCTTGATAAGTTCAATTTTATGAAGTACGTGATAGAGATGACTAGACTCTCGCTCTCTCCTCTTCCTCCAATCCTCTTAGGTCCTCCCCGGCCCAATTTCCTTTTCTGCGAAACTATGGTTAGACTTTGAGACATGGTCCAATCGGTATAAAACCCTTTCCAGATACCCCCAATTGTTGTATTTGAGAAAGTTTTATTTCTCATTTCCCCTTTGAAAGCTTAGGGCTAAGGGATGTTGGAATTTGGATTTTTATGAGCGAAATGTGCCCATTTCGGTCGACCAATATAAATTTTACACAAGCTCTTTGGGAATATACAATCACGTTGTTAAGCTCTCGATGGTTGAAATATCGGCGCGAAACTTACGATGGGGTTTTGGAGTGAAGGTCATTGCTATCAAGATTGAAAACTTATATATTTAAACCGGTCAATCCCCCCTTTATTCATGCATAGCATTCAGGTCTGGATGTGGCATTACGTCAAATACGGAAGGAGTGGGTCCAAAAGAGAAAACACAAGTCATCATTGGGCCCATAACCCTGTCACTGAATCCACGCAAAACGAAAGTATGCTTTAGTCCTTCGAGGCCCCTCCAGGGCCTTTTTCTCCAAAGTCTTGTTTTTTCTCTAGAATTTTCGGGGCCCCCAATTCCTCAATTCTAGAAAACTAATGCTATGCATTGATAAGTAGCATGCAGGTCAGAATTTGCCCATTGGGTCAAATATGGCCCAGAGGATCCACATTAAGTCCAGAATAACAACCACCGCGGGCCCATAATAAGCGCCATTGAATCCAGTGCTATTTGATTTTGGTATCTAGGGCCCGGAAATGGTCCATATAATTTTTAAATGCAGACATGCCCTATATTGACATTACGATACGGCCTCTCGGGTATCAGTATCAAATGCAGACTGCTACATAAGATAAAGTCTCTCGCTTATCGGTATCCGGCAGGCTAGAAGGGCCTCGGAATTAATAATTACAGCGTGATAGAATAGGCCCTTTTTGAAAAATTTGCAAATCTTTATCATTTTCTTCCTCCCTCCCTAAAAACTTCTTTTTTTCCCTCTTTCTTTTTTCTTTTTTCTTTCTTTTTCTCTTTCTTTCCCCCTTCTATCCTTTTTTTCTCTCCATCTCTGTGGGGGGGCCCCTAACCTCTCGGGGCCCGTGTACTTGTCCCCCTTTCCTATGGTAGCTACGGCCCTGTTTCCAACTTGGTATGGGAACAGCTAAAAGACCGAAGGAAGATAGCAATACTAACTATGCTTTCGAAGATTCGTCGGGTCATATACCATCCCTGCAGGAACGTTCCTTCATCGGCCTCACACGTCGCTCATCTTCGTCGCCTAAATCACCCACAGAGTTCTAATTAACCACGGCAAAAAGGAACTTCTATCTACAATCATATTTTCCACACACACTATATGACTGGAACTCTCTCGGGGAATTGCCACTTCTTCTAATATCATTTCGTCTAAAATCCAGATAGTCTAATTCCATTTTGTCTAAATCACATAGTCTATACCCCATACTCTAATATCACTTTGTCTATTAACCATTTAGACTACATACCATTTCGTCTAATCACCCATCGGCTAATCCCATTTCGTAATATGCCCAGTTGATATAATCCTACGTTGTCTACAACCATTTCGTCTAATGCCCTTTTCGTCTACTACCATTTTGGTATAAGCATCAGATTGTCTAAAACCATTTCGTCTAAGCCATTTCGTCTACTGCCCAGTTGGTCTAATCCCCAGATTGCATAAAACCATTTCGTCTAATGCCATTTCCTCTACTGCCCAATTTGTCTAATCACCAGATTGTCGAAAACCATTTCGTCTATGTCATTTCGTCTACTGACCACTTGGTCTAATCACCAGATTGTCTAAAACCATTTCGACTAATTGCCAGTTCGTCTAATGCCCATTTCGTCTACTCCTCATTTTGTCTAATGCACGTATAAACAAAGGGCACCATCATTACAATATAACTAACACACTAAAATGACATGTTGCACATTATATAATTTCCGAATTTTCAGACCTTTTATATGTTACTCTAGCTTTTTCTTACTGCCTATTCACCTTCAAACATATTTGTGATATGACGAAACGAACAGGACTAACAAAACACACATTGAGAAAACACCCAACATGCACACCACGATGCCAACGATCTATACCTATCGTGTGCATGGGTTAACTTCAGCTTCAGCAACCTGCTGAGCTGGCCAAGCTTGATCAGAAAGATGCTCCTTCGGTTGATCATGGCCTAAAAAAACTGTTTTGGGTGGGTCGAATCGCTGAAAAATAGACTTTTTACGGATACCCCATAGTAACATCTCGTTCGGGCTCCCACGCATTGCAGCGCTTCCTGTTTTAGGTATCAAAGACTGACAAATAATTGTTTAGGTTATGTTTTCCTTTAGTCAATGGAAATCCTCGTTCAGTTTTCATTTTGGTAATTCACGTGTTCACACATCATATCCACCTTTGAAAGGTCCCCCCCGCCTTCCCCGGGGATAAATTTACATTTTGAAATCCTAAACAATTATATATATCCCGTGTCAAAATTGAGATATAATCCCCTAGAGAAATAGTCCGGGGATTGTGGTTCCTAGGGGTTAGTCGGTCCTTCGGACTCTGGCCCAGGTAATCGTAGCCCTTTTTTATTTGTATTTTAGATATCGACCTATATCATAATTCCATCTCTCAATTTTTCATTGTGTTCTCATTTCCTTCCAGTGTATTTACACCCTTAATACATTTCCAACACATGACATTTTCCATAATTTTACCCTTATTTTCCAAAATTGGACTTTCGCCTATTTTCTTTAGAAAATACCCATTTTGCCGATTCGTGGCGTGACGTCTTTATGACGTCATTGTGACGCCATAATATGTATGTTGGTACTTATTTTGGTATCAATGGAAAGAAAAACATCATAACTATCCACTGGTATCAAATCATAAGCATCGAAATCCCAAAGGGAGGTGGTAACCACACGCCCGGTCACCCCACCCCCTTGGTAAACCATGTTTTAAAAAAAAAGGCTTGATAAGACAAGGATTAAGGGTCTTCAACGAACCAAAACGAGTTATTTAACTGCTGTATAGCACATTTTATGGTTCTGTTAGAAACATATTTTGGGTTCTCAGATTCTTATGAACCATTTTTGAGGATTTCATTCTTGAGGGTTCCATATAAGGTACCAGGGGGAAAATGCTAAGTTTTTTTCTTAGAGTGTAGCAACAGCATACAATTAAAACTATTTTGAACTGATCAAATTAAAAATCTGTGGCACTTTTTTTGTATTGAAGTATATTTTGTTATGCGAGCCAGTTTATTTATACTATTAAGGTTTGGAAGAACTCACTTCCTACTTCCTTTGTAGCTGAAACATGCCAATTTTGAGTTGGTTTTATTTTATTTTTCATTTATTTCTTTATTTATTTCCTTGAATCTAATCAGACTGTCACTGACTAGTAATAACGAGTGAAATCTTGTTAGAATTCTTAACATTCCTTGGACTTGAACACAAATTCCAAAGAACCAGTAGTTTACCTACAACATGGACAATAGTTCCTACGGACTAATAGTCCGTCCTGGTCGGACTTGGGCATAACTCCTAAGGATCGATATTCTACCTTGAACCTGGACAATAGTTCCTCAAGACTTATAGTTCACCTATGAATTGGATACTAATTCCTAAGTACTTGCATTCCATTTCCATATTGGGCATGGACACATATCTAAGGAACGATATTTCACCTCTGCTATGTCAGGGCATCAATTTCTATAAGGACTAATAGTCCACCCATCTTCGGATTTAGAAACTAAATCCTTTGGAGATGGACACTGCTTTGGACATGTGCTCAGGCCAGGGTTACTCTCCATACAGGATACAATCTACACACGCTTTAAAAAAACTTCAGCTTGGCTGAATTGGAGATACCAGATTGCCATAAGTGGTGTAGTTTATTGCATTCATTTCAAGCTTGTCCTTTGCGTGAGAGGAAATCTTGCTGTGGGCAACATATAAACCTATGGTACCTGAAGTCCCCTGACCAGCTCTTGAGCAGGGAGGGTAAATACATAGAACTGGGTGGGCCAGTTAATTATTTGGCCCACCCAGTAAATTCAGTCTGCCCAATGACCCAAAATAGCCCACCCAGTTAATTATTTGACCCACCCAGTAAATTATCTGGCCCAAAAATATAATATATTGATGAGTTGCAGTATTTCAGTTAAATTAATGAATGCTAATAAAATAGTATCTGAGCATTTCAGCAATATCCTGAGTAGGCAGTGTGTGACTCTACACCTAACAATTATGGTATTCAGGGTAGTTGGAGAGACAAACTTTACTAAAGGCTTATACTAATTAAATGAAGATCACCAAGACAGAAAGGTATGTTATATTGTAATGGTTTGGAATATGGTGAAATCCCTGCCTGTTGTGTGTATAATACACAAAATAATGATCACCTCGTGGAATGGAACACTAAATACAAATTGCACATACAAGTCCAAATAAAATGGAAGTTTGTTTGCAGTAAGTAGCTCAAAAACCAAAATGGCAACTGCACTTCTGTTATTGTTTTATTTTAGATCACACCAAACGTTAAGTCAAACTAGTTATTAACTTATAAAACCAAAAAAATATTGATTTGGGATCACATGTATTGAAAGTAATAATATCTCTCTGGCTTTTTGTCCAAAAAGCCAAATTTTCTGAAATCATCAAATAAAATAAAACAAAACAAAATGCAATTAAATGGCTCCAAAATTCAAATGACTATTTGAAACAAATTTGTTTTTGTTCTTCCCTAATCATCACTCTAGTATAAATCGTCGGGTGTATTACATAGTGACGGATGTTGAATTTTTATCATTTTTACGAAATTAGGGGAAATGATACTAAATACCAAAATCTTCAAACAAGTCAAGTGCCGGGAAGCCTTGCAAGTAGTTCATTAATTAATAATCTTAATTAAAAATTTTGAATTTTGACGTATGTTGCATAACAGGAGATTTTGGTGTATTACATAGTGACGGATTTTGAGTGTTAACCCCTCTTGTCTACAGATTGTGTATATTGATGTCCCGACACAGGGCTTTTTAAATCTTTTGTTAGTAAATAATATTCTCATCTTAAATTTATAACGACGCTAGCAAAATATGTATTAATTTATAAATATCTATATTAGTTACAAATTTAATTATCTTACAGTCAAAGCGGTGAAATTCGCGGCAATCCACTCAACATCCGTCATTATGTAATAAACAAAATTGAGCAGATTCGCGAGGACGCCACGTTGGTTTGACGGATGTTCAGAAAAACGCCGGATGTTGTTTTTCCATAATTGACGGATGTGAATAACTCTTAGTATAGGGAAAATTCAACATCCGTCACTAGGTCATGAACATAATCGCCAATTGGGCGTTATGTTGTGTGATTTTGTTGTTGTGGAGGATATGATGGTTAACGTTTTTCCAATGTGTACACCCATTTTATCAAGTAAGAATTCCTGAATATTAGCGAAAATAAATTTCCAGTTGTTAATTTCGTTTCTTAATCGGATTTTCATTTGATTGCTTTGAATCGTATGTGGGGATGTGTGCACGGACCATATACGAGTTCGGGCGGATTTTTCAAATGCGATTTTCTCAGGAAAAAAGAAATCGTATTTTGTTTAACATCCGTACTATGTAAGACAGGCGACGCGAAATTAAAATCTAGTTCTTTTTACTATACCAAAAAGCTGCGCCTCCAAATAAAGGATAGTACTGAGCAGCAATATCAGATCTTCAAATGAAATGATAATTAGTGGGAGAACATGCGGATGTGACTTATTGGACTCCAGGGCAAGGGGGAAGGGGACTGACACTGATAAAGCTCACTCAGCTGGGGAAGGGAAAGACAAAGGTTAATTTGCAGTCAAAGTTAGATTCGTGTGAATAATAAAACAAAAGTGTAGAAAATAGACAAAATTGATTGTAAATAATTTAATAATAGTATTGGCGGAGTCAAAATGGGTATTGGATCAAATTATTTTTTAAATTGCTACAATCTGGCACTACTAAAATTGTCAAATGAGAGATGTTTAGTGAATATCAGAGAGAAAGCGTGTTTGTGCGATGAGTGATTTTTGTTCTTGCCATTTTTGTATTGCTGAATTGTAGTCGAAGATTTTGTGGGATTGAATTGTTTATAGTAAAATAAAAAAATTTAATACACTATGTGAAATTAGAATAAAAGAATAAATTGAAGGTTGAGAATCAGAAGGACGAAATCTCCACACTAAAATAAAGATTAAGATTTTCTTTAATTCTGCCTGTAATACTGCTTTTGCAGAACTGTGATGTTAATATTTCTACTAAGAATAATTCATTACAAAATGTAAGCATCTCATAAAGCTCGTATATGGTACCGTAAGCAAAAATTATATAACCGTTAGTAATGAGTCCATTTGAAAACAGCAGAATTAAGAGAAATTCTTTTCTATTTTTTTAGTGTTGAGTTACGTTTTCTGATTGTCAACCCCTCTTTTGAAAGGTTTAGTAAAAAATGCATATGTCAATCAAAATCAAATTTATAAATGAAATTAGGTTTATAAACAAACACACAGTTTCATCCAAATGAGTTGAAAGCCTTATTTACTACTAATTAATTGTGACACTACAAATTATCCAAAATAAAAGGGGCAACTGTACTGAGAGTGATATAAATATTGAAAGAGATCATTCCAAAAGAGGCCTTTTGGATTAAAAATTATTTATTTACCAAAAGGATCAAATTGAACTGGTACTTACAATTCAGAATGATTTGATTTGAAGGAAAAGTAGATACCCAGTTTAAAATATATGGATGCTATACCACAATACTTTTCAGATAAAGAATTAATTCTTCAACCTTATTATTTTAGTTCTGGGAAAAACCAATGTTTTTGTAAGCTTATGACCCATCACGTTTTCGATGGGTATGACCAAAACATGTGATGAGTCACTTTGAGTCCGGTATCATAGCGCATAATGCATACTCTTTAGTTATGCATCTCAATACCACCATATGCGTAAACCCTTTAAGACATGCTTAAAAGGTTATGGAACAAAACAAACAGAAAAAGAAAACCAAAAACATTAATTTTGAAGTTGGGTTTCTGTCTAATCTGCCCAATCAGGAGAAGCATATTAAATCGTTTTTACAGTTAACTTCAGTTGCTGATTGAATACATTGGTACTCATTCTAAATTTGTAAAAAAAAAGTTTTGCAAAAATGGAGTGCACTTTTCTGGAATGAACCTTTATCACATTTTCACCCATATCTCTGCAACTGAATATCACAAATATGCCAAAGTATATATTTTCTGATTCCTTATGATGAGTGATGAGACCAACCATTTGAGATATACTTTTCAACTCAATCAAACCATTTTATAGGACGGATCTCTTTGGATCCAAGATGGCTGCCAAACGGACCCCGTGGTAACATCAAAATTCTTTAAGTAGATGTCATAGAGATTCTAAAAATCATGTTAGAATTTAGTTTTAAGAGGGTGCATGGGAACCCATGAAATCTGCTAGACTAAAATGACAGTATTTGGGTTAATGACTGTAATCTGGGAATACAGCAAAATACTGATTTAGGGGAGACCGTGCAGGGCACGATATTGCAACACTTTTTGACAAATCGGCAGTTTCCCTTTTGGCAGCCGAATATTCTCCAAAAGGTTTGAAAATATGAGATGCATAATACAACACTGTCAAATGATTGTTCTCTCTAAAATGTAAACGAATAAAAAATGGAAAATTGCACTCCCCAAATGAGTGAAACTCTAGACTTGTAAACCACTCCAAAGAGAGTGAAAATCACTCCCAAAAGAGTGGATTTCCACAAGTTTTCCTCAAACGAGTGGAAATTCACTCTTTTAGAGTGATTTTTAACTCCTTTTGAGTGGCCATTAATTATATATAACCACTCATTTTGGAGTGGTTCATGGGCCGATCACTAATAACCTCGTCCCCAGAACCAAAATTTTACCGGAAGTGGTCGATATTTCGGCGTCGGAAAAACGCTATACTATTTTTCTCATTTAGGCCTACTAGCCTAAGAGCTAGCAGACATTTGTAACACATCTCGAGTACAAAAGGTTTGAGTGATTAAATATGTAGACAGTCTGGCAGGGACCCCTGAAACGTGATTCTTAAGTGCCGCAAATGGTGGCTTAAGGAGAGGGCCAAGACAAAGTTTGCACAGGGGTCAAATTTTTAAATTGATCCAATCGTGTCAAAAAGTATGTACCACGTTATTTGGCTAACCATAAGGATTCAGAATGACATTCCTTCCTCTTCCGAACAGTTTTCCTTTATATTATTTGCCGATTACACCAACATATTTCTATCACACAAAACCTCAACACATTCACAAAAATATTTAACAAAGAGTTAATGTATACATCCAACTGGATAGAGCCAACAATCTTTCGCTTAATGTATCAAAAACTAACTATATTCACTCCACAAAGAAAAAAAACATGAGACACCACCAACAAAAATCATAATTGACAACACACCCATTCACCCTGTGGTCTATACACAATTTTTAGGTGTACTAATTGATCAAAATCTTTCCTGGAAATATCACATCTTAAAAACTACAAATCAAATTTCTATATTAAGAAAATCGGGATTCTTAGAAAACTCCGCTAAACCCTTCCAAACACATCTTATTCTCACTATATAACATACTACCGTACATATCTTATAGTAATATAGCTTGGGCAGATACAGACTTAACACTTGATAACAATCACTGTCCATGGACTTCTACAAATTCGAAAAAAAATTGGGCAATATAATCAAACTCCAAAAGCGAACCATATGCAGAGTGACATACACAGATACAACACCAGAAATGCGAACAAATACAACAAAACCTTCACTAAACTACTAGATACTCTGGTCCCAAGATATGGAATGCACTAAGTGATAGCATCATAAACTCTAAAACCAATAATATTAATGCCTTTAAACTAAACCTAAAAAGAGCTGATTAATAAATATTCAAATTAGGTCTATATTAAGTAATGGTTTTGAATACTTTTGATCTATACATTTGTCATTAATGAATGTTTTTCATTCCTTATACCTGCAATACCTTCTTTCTCATCTTATTAGCTCTTATTCATCAATTCATGACTAGCTCTAACGGAAATCATGCTCCCTTGCCTCTGATCTTATTAAAACAATTGACAATGTTCTCGACTTGTCTTTTCCTATGTGTTTGTCTTGTCCTGTCTTGTCCCGTCCTGTCCAATAATTTAAATCTTAAATATTGTATTATGTAAGGTGGGGTCATGATCAAAGTCCTCCAGACTTATTATAGCCTCTCCTGCGTTCGAGTTCATTCCATTACAATATTAATCATGTATTTATTTTATTCATTATAGATGCAACTATTTATTTCTTAAATATCTGTAAATATATCTTTATGAAATGTACTGACTGAATATGAAAATGCTAATCAAACCTATTTGGATTGAATTTGGGACCGCTGTCCCTATTTTTTACCTCTAAAAGTATAAAGATGAAAGCTTTTGCCATATAAACTTCTAAACCAAAAATAACTAGACATGACGGTACAATGTCCTCGAAAGGACACGTACCCTGCCGGATGGCGGTGTTTGACCTTAGTGACCCCAGATGACGCAAGATTGACCTCACGCACCTTTTGGTCTAAAGTTCAATAACATCGTATGCGCGACGGTCATAGGAGAAATATAGTGATTTCAAGTGTAACGTAATTTGAAGTATTTTGACCTTTGACCCCAAAACCGTGAGTGAAGTGATCATTGGCCCTTCATCAAGTCCTACAGGATGAGCTAAAAAGATTTTCTATTTGACCTTGTTTTAAATGAGTTTGACCTTAGTGACTACAGATGACCCCGGCATATTGACCTCTCAAATCATAACTTTTGTAGAGGGTCTGCATAAGTCACATGATCGTGTTACATAATCTGTAGGAGTGATTTGAAGTGTAACGTCATTTGAAGTATTTTGACCTTTGACCCCTAAAATTATTTACGTTGTATTGACAATCGTCACGGGACAAACTGTAAACAGGACGTCACATTGGTCGAAATGTCAAGATGACCGTGAGATTAGGCCCTATTATTGGTTTAGTCTGTGTCTCTATTCCTCGGTGCGGTGACGTCAGCGCGAGATTTGTTGGTCGCAAGAGTTATCGCTCGCGTTGAATTGAAGTGAAGGCGCTTTTACGCGCGCACATAAAGGCGGCATTTCTTGACGCGGGCGTAGATGTTATGACATCACTGCACAGATGCAGCTGCTATAGAGACAGACTAACATGGATGCGCCCATTAGTTCCCGTTTTCTTTTTTGTCTAATTAATTTATTGTAACGCTATCACTGTTGAGGATCGCTTCAACATAATTTGTAAACTGAAACTTGGCGTGCTATTTCCCTTTAAGCTCTGCATGCTGTCCAGACAACAATTGATTGGACCTACATTCAGACAATGAAAGACTACAAGTAATTAGGGTAAGTCCAAACAGCTTACCAACGTTGACAATCAACATTGGGTTAATTTTGCTGTATTTGTTTCCCCTGCAATCGGTTTAAAAATCACAGGGCACCAGGACACAAGCATGCATTACAATGAGGTTTGAATTCCCCAGCTATATAATAAGCCTTGTGATTTTTTGGATGGACCGAATGCTACCTGAGAAACGAATCACGTGGCATTTCTACACCATCAATTGCATGCATTTATAGGCCTAGACAAATGCCGGTAGACTTTTCAAGTCCCATGGATGCAAATGAGGTATTACAATTGATTCCGTCATGTGCTGTATGATGTTGTGCAGTAGCGCTTGACGGGATGATTGGCAATACCTCATTTGCATCCATGGGACTTCTATGAAACGTCTACCCAAATGCCAGTGTCTGGTAAATCATTATTCATTAGGTCACGCGTTGGTATGACACCCCGGTTTTTAATGAACCGGGTGGGGTACGTGGATCGAGCGATTTAGAGGGCGGAGTTAGGGATCGCGGAGGGAGTGATTGCAGGGGAGGGAGAGAGGGGAAGGAGGGAGAAGGGGAGGGGGAGTGAGAGGGAGGGGAGGAAGCCTGGGGGAGGGAGGGATGGAGGATAGTTTCCAGTGGCGTAACAGGCTGGTGGCCGGGGGCAGTTTCCCCCCTGACGACTTTTGGCCGGGAAAAAATTTGCAAAATCATGCAAAATCAAGCATTTTAAATCCCTCTGACCGGTAAAATTGCCCTTTTGACCCAAAGAGGGAAAATTTCCCAAACGGGGAATTTTGCCCCCTCAGATCGGGGCTGCCTGTTACGCCACTGGGGATAGCTGAGAGATGGATGGAGGTGGGAGGGAGGGGCGAGGGGGCGGAAGTGAGGGAGGGAGCGCGTCGGGAGGAGGGAAGGATATATCAGTGCCAATTAAGCCCAAGGAGGAAGGTGACAAGCTGTACAACCAAAACTTCAAAAGGCCCCTTGCATTTAAAAGCTATTTTTGCGGCTGTTCGCAAAGTAGGGATAGGCCCCAGGGGGGGAGGCCCTACCATGTGAGCGAAACGCACAGGCCAAGCGAGCCTGGAAATTTGTACGCGTCTGGTCCCTCTTTTGGCGGCGGATCCCACCCCTGACAACGGCGAGTGGGTGCGGCCGCGCTAGCGGCTGCACGTGATTGTGCATGTCTGCAGCCTGATAAAAAAGTGGTCTGTATGCCCTTACGGCCAGGTACGCACTGGCGTAGACCTATACAAGTGGGTAAACCTTTCTGATATGGGCTTCATATAGAATAGGAGCTAGAATAGTATTTGACCCATATGATATGGCAGACGGTTCGTGGCAACATGCGATAAAATCAAAAGCGTACATTTGCATGACGCGTGACGCTACTCTTAGGGTAACATAAAATGAGTCCACGACCATTCTATATCTCAGTTGAGGTTTCCTTGACCATATAAACCTTTACCGAAACTGTGGAGCGTGAATCTTGCCACATAATTGATACAGGGTTAAATTGAAAGCTTACAATACTGCTTCTGTATGTTCTGAAGCGCTCTTTGAGGCGCATTGAAACGACAGTTGCGGTACCGGTGTGTTTGTAAATTAATTTTGATCAAACGCATACTGCAACTACTTTTTATATTGCTAATCCCTTTCATAACTCGAATATTACAGACTGGAAAACGTCTACAAGATCCTTGTCAATCAAGTCATTCTGCGCATGCGTATATTGAGTCGCGGTCTTCCGGGTTAGTTACCTTCCAGAAGCAGCAAAGTTCGCTGTGGGTTTGCCTTTTCTCTAAAAAATCACATACTACAACCTAAAACACGCACACCAATGGCTGAAAAAACAATTGAGGAAAAGATTCTTGAGTGTATTGACTCGCTACGACGACGCAAAGCCCGACCAGACCTTGAGCGAATATGCCACATGGTTTACACGTAAATATGGCGTGATTTCAGCGCAAGTAGAGAAAGAGTTAGAGCGACTCGTAGAAGGTTGAGAACTCGATGTCATAAAGTCGGTACAAGGGGAACACGGATTACAGACATGGCGGCGAAATGGAGAAATCTCACCTTAGCGGAAATATTCTGAACTCTTCTGAGGTCAGCAAATGCTTTAATTAACCCATAGAACGCTGTGGACGGATGTACCAAGTTGTTAACAATCAAGCGCAATCCTCCGGCAGTTCATCCGCAGCGGACATGTACCTGTATCGGAATTTCGGACGTTTTGAAAAGTTTTTAATTTTTAGACAAAACCCTGAAACTAAACTAACGGAGAACACTTTTTACCTTTGGAGGCGCTTAATCGAGAAGTGGGATGCGGGAGGATATTCGACAACCACAGGCGTGAATTATGCAACGCGGCAAAAACAGGGCCGCACTTGGAGCTACCTAAAAAACCTTCAAAGCCGAAAAGAAAGGTAATCGATTTCCTGATTTAGCGATTTATATCATACATGGGATTTTTTGTGTTTCAGCAAGTGATGGGCGCGCAGCGTAGTAAGTCATACAATCAGTACTGACATGCTGACTCTTTCGACTGTGGGTATTAACTCTTAGTTTCTTGTCTTTTCAGTAATGTTTCTCAGTATAAGGACTACGACACCTCGTGCACAGATATCACACAATATATAATTCACGCGCACTGTAAAGAGCGTGGATGATTTGCATGCTAATTTTATAAGTTCGTCATGTATGAATGCGACGACGAGCTACAGTGAAAAACAAGACACTGCATGAACACAAGAGCAATGATACCGCGGCACCGCAAATTATTAAAACGCGCTCTTCGCCAAGCGCTCATTATACCCCTCCAGGTTTATACTATCATCGCCGATGCGACCGCGTATCTGAAAATTTCTGTATCTATTTTCTTTCCAGCGATAGACAGTTCAGAAAAAGAAATTGTGGTTTTTTGATTGAGCATGTTTCTGAAATTGTATTTAAAATTTATATTATAATATATATATATATATATATTATTGGTATATATATATTTTTGACTAGAGATTGAACCATAGGGCAAAATATTAATATTTCATTATCTATAATGAACCTTTCTTTGAGCTAATTCAGTAAATTCATGTCTTTTTTAGCTCATGAGATTTATCTCGCATTTGCATAATTAATATTCATTTCTTTTTCACGGAATAAAAGCCGCAAACAAGGAATAACTTTAATGCGAAAGAAAATTTTCGCCCACGTAATTCAGTTTTATGAATAAGAAAATTTCGCCCTAGCGTAGGATATAGTGATAAATATGTCTAATTATCTATTATAAGGCTTCATTATTCTTCACTTTTACAGCTATTCCTGCAAATTTCAATACTTTTGAGTCTTTTTGATAAATCACTGATAGTGTCTTTAAAGAGACCTGAGGATTTCCAGAAAGAAACGCCCCCATTTTTTTTCGAACCCAGGTTTTTTGGCATATTTGGAATGCTTTCCAATTATTAGATCACACCTGACGTGAATAAGCCTAATACGCGGTCTTTATGTAAAATAAATTGATGATTTAGTACTTTCTGTGGTGCATGACAGTAAGTCAAAGCACGGTGTTCTATGGGGACAATTCGATAGTCAGGCAAGTTTCAAACAAATTTGGCGGTTTCCTGTTGTACTTGTTTGTCCAATAATCTTTGTGAACGTTCTTGTAGGTGGGTCTACCACAATCGATTCTGTGCGATTTAGAGAAATTCGTATCCTAACAAAATCTTCCTCCTGTCACTTTAATTCACGTGATCCCATTTTTGTGTCGCCTGTAAATATTTGCAGGGGGAAACAAAACTTTTACCTATCCTCACTTCTTGTCTGACCATCTGGCCATGTTTGCAAGGTTCAAGTTTCAGAGAAAGTTTCTCATTCAAGAGGTAAATGTCAGTGCGGATATAAGGAAAAGGGCCCTGCGTCAGCAGCTTAAGGTGGCGCCCCTTTAAGTGTTTGCGAAGTGACCAATGTCCCCACCTTTGTCGACTAGGGGTTGTCTGATGGGGCTCTGGGAGCAATATTTTAGGGGGGGGGCTATCAGCAGCTGCTGACTCTTAAATCAGCCACGCGTGAATTCCAGTTACGACAGAACTTGGGTCCTTTGGGAAACCTTCATGTGATAAAGGGCGCATTATTTAGTCAAATTCCATACGAGGTCTTATAAATGGGTTGAAAACCATCAAATTGGGGGGGTCTCATTCGAAAGTAAAAGTCAATTGTCTACAGAAGTTGGTCCTGATACCACATTAGAACCTTCATAATAGGTCAGGGTCACATACCAATGTCAAGCTAGGTCATATAGGTCAGTTTATAATGGTGTTGAAAGTCTGAAAGCACAAATTGACCTTTTGCGAAATTAACGTCGAATGCAACCAAACGGGTCCCTAGATGCACATGGGAACGTTCATATGTCAGGATGTCAGGTCAAGGGTCCCATACAAGGTCTAGGTTCATCTGAGGTCAGTTATAAAATAGGCTGCAAATAGAAAAGTTGTCATATGGTCCTGTGTCATAAACTGGGGTACCTTTGTGTTACATGCCACCATGTGAAAATCAGGATGTCATGTCTCTAAGTCTCTACCGCGTTTTCTATGAGTTCTGACAATAGTAAAAAGTATACATTTTCTGAAAGCTTATAATATAAGAGATATCTATGGAAGTTTTTGCAAGTTGAATACAGGGTTTTCCTAAAATATATTACAGGTTGGAACAAAAATACATGCTTTAAAACCTGTTTATGAAATTTGGCCATTTCTTACTAAATGCATTTTGTCAAAAAGAAGTAATATATTTGTATATTGGTGTGAAGAAGGAGCTTTTAACACGAGGTATGGTTGTTTAGGTTTTACGGAGCATTAAAATATAAGGGTGTACCAAAACACCTGTATAGATAAACTAAAAAATAAATTATAAAAGAGTTCTGGCTCAGGTATTTGCCACGCAAAGGCTTCAAAAACAATTAAATTCTTGACAAAGTGATACAGTATTGGATTGATATCAACCATTATTGACGTGACTTGAATTCAGGGAATAGGACGGGTGTCCATGGGCTATTTCATGAGTAATTCTCCTACATTCTGGTGTGCCTGTGCACTAGATCGGATTTTGGAGTCCAAGCCTGTTGTCCTTGTGGGATATGGGTATTTCCATCTTACTGGTGGCGGCGACATGCTTTCTACGCTTCTGGAAGTCTTGCGTTAGTTGGTATGGTAATATGTGTTCCGGCATCCTGAGACATGTCCAAACCACTTAAGCCGTCTCAGCATGGTGAATGCCATCGTTGATCGGTGCATGTGATGTTCAGACGATGTCTAATTGCATCATTTCTAATTGTTGTCCAGAGGTCACTCTAGGAGGGACCTGGAAACATCACATCTCAAAGCTTTCTAGCTTTTGGCAGTCGTCTTGCGACAATACCAGGACTCTGCCTAAATATAGGTTGCAATGGGGGAGTATAAGAGATTGTATATTCTGACTTGGAGCGATCTTGTGATGTCATGAATGCTCCAGATGGTATTCCTGAGTCTACCGAATGCCAATGCTGCCAGTCTTGTACGCCTCTTGATGTCCTCTTAACTGAAGGAACATACTTCCAAGAAAAGAAAGACAAAATCATTTTACTTTGTCAATAGGTGTCTGGTTAAGGGTGATTGATGTCTATTGGGTCATCGGACATGATCTGCATTTAGATGGGGTGATCTTCATTCCCCATTTGGCGCAGGCTTTTCCAGTTCTTTGTGGATAGCGTAACGTTTCAAAGACCATTTCCAGCAGGGGGTTGTGTCATCGGCCTAACGAATGTTGTGATTTTCATCTCTCCCCATTTGGATTCCGGAGCCTAGGATTTGAACACCTCTCATTACAAAATTCTAAGAGAGATTGAGAGGCGATGGAGGATAGAAGGATCCCTGTCTCACACCCAAAACAAGACTCTCGATCCAGTCAGTGAGGTTTTACATTACCACTACTGAGCATTTGGTTTGCTCATACATCTTTTCAAATTAGGGTCTACGTGCGGTTCCACTTCCAATTGATCTTTTAAGAGGTTATTTGCCAGAGTGCCTCTCTCCAAATGGTATAAAATGCTGCTTTAAAATCTTAAAAAGTTCCAGTGTATAGGGATGCGTGTCTTTCGTTGGGCATTCTCTAGCACTTGGGCGAAACAATAAATACCCCCCCCACCCAGCATCAGTAGTGGCTTCTAAATCCAACATTGTTCCCTCCAAGGTAGTAATCTATGGTTGTAATGGTCCGGTTCAGGATCATTATACAGAATACTTTCCCTGGGAGGGAAAGTAAAGTAATTGCTTCTATCGTTGGCGGGATCTCGTTTCTCACCTTTTCGGTATACTGGCGTTATCAGTCCTTTGCCAGTTCTTCTGGAATTTCCCCTTTTACCCAGGCAAATGTTGATTATTTCAACAGTAGCTGGCTCAATAGCTGGCCACCCCCCCAACCCTGCTTTCAGGTTTCAGCAGAGAGTTTATCCCATCCACAGACTTTGTGGGTTTTCAGTTTCTAATGGCATTTCTAATCTTGATTGAAAAGCTGCCTGTTGAGTTGGAATTGCCAGGTTCTGGGATGGAAGGAAGTACTTCTTAATTCTCTGGGGACTTCAGTGTTGGATGTTTGCTGAAGGGTCTTCCAGCACTTCATATTTATCTGGAGCAGTTTTGAGGGAAGCCATGTTTGTCTTTGGCAGCTGTGCAGTTGAGCTCTTTCAATCGCTAGTCTACGGACACACTTGAAGAGTTCATGGATGTTGTTCCTAGCATGTGCATCTTCCATCTCTTTACTTCCTTTTTCAAGCAGCTATTCTTCCAGCTCTTTACTTGATATACCTCCCTTGTTCAGTTTGGAGTAGTTGGACTTATTATGTTCAGTTGGGTTGGTCATCTTGGCGCCTTGCTGTTCACTTCTTTCATGACATGCCGTTCTTATTCTTAAGGGAGCCCCTAATTTGCCGGGCCTTTCACACCCACCGTTTCCTCTGTTATTTTATTGGTTTTTCCTTGAAGTTGGTCCATACCCCTTCAACATCAGTGTCTTCTAATGGAGAGTGGTCAAAGGCACCACCTAATTTTGACAGAATTCTGCTGCAATTGTGGGGTCGCTGAATCGACTGACGCCATACTTCTTGGGTACCGCTGTTATACGTTTGGTTTTAGTAGGTATAAATTTCACCCTAGCCAGCACCAGGTTGTGTTCTGAACCGACATCGGCTGAGCAGAAGGATCTGCAGTTCTGAAAGGTTTTCAAGTTGTCCCAGTTGGGTAATGTAATGATGAAGTCCAATCATGTTTCTAATATTGCCCACTGGAGAGTCATTGTTGCGTTTCTACACTCCTTGTGTTGGAATAGTATTGCATACAACCAGTTTGTGGGGTGTACAGAATTCCAGGAGCTTTTCTACTTGTCGTTGATTTTTCCAAGTCCATAGCTACCCAATGTGGGTGTCCCTAGTTTGGCATTGAAATCCCCCATCAGGTGAGGCTTCTTTCTTGGGATTCTCTGTATGTGGAGTTGCAGGGTGTCATATAACTTGTCGCTCTCTGTCTCACTGTAGTCAGATGTGGGGGCATAATAGACCTGGATGTTTGTTACTATGCCTTCCTTCATATTAAATTTGCGTCTGTGATAATTATTGGTGAGACTGCTTCATAGATGCAAACACGGGAGAAGAAGCTTTTGGGATATCATGATTCCTACTCAGCTCGCAGATGCCATCACTTCTGCTAGACAGTATGATAGTAAAATTCTCTTTATTTATGAGGGCCTCTGTTTCCATTGTTGTATGTGTGTGGTTCACATAGGACCAAGGATGGTTAATGTATATCAAACCTTTGGCTCTCCCAGGGAATTTCCACATGACCGTCCTTTTGGACAGTGGTTCTCAAGTTCCCCTACCACTATTTATGGTGCTGGGGCTTCACCTTTTCTTGGGGCTTGCTCTACAGTAGCTTTCGTCAGATTTGGCACTTACCAGTTGTAGTGGGTTGGTGTTTTGTAGACTTTGGCTATTATGCTATTCTTGTAGTTTCCTACACTGTCCTTCATTCTTCTTAGAAGGTCCTTATGGGTTGATTTCCTTCTGGTACCGGTGGGAGGTGGCAACCAATCATCCGCCAGATTCTTTTAGACACCCCTGCCACTCTGTTGCCCACGAGAACCCCAACCGGGGACTCGGGGCCTTATCGGGGGTCGCCTTTCATTTTTGGAGTTTACTCGTTAAGAGGGTGACCTGATTTTGCAATACTACTGGGCACACGGCCAATGACTTCCCAGTCGGGTGAAAGGTTGCATTACTGAAACTTACAAAATTGGTGGTAGGCCACCAGCGTCTTATCCGTTAACATGATTAAGGGCCACCATATTTGAGTTGACCTAAATACTATGGACCTACTTACACTCAAATATGAGGTAAAGGAAAGAGAGAGGAGTAGTCACAGTACCAGTTGGCACACCCCACACGTTTTTGCAAGACAAAAGAGAGGTGGAGGATGCTGTCTCCATTGTCGGAAAGTCCTGAGACAACCTCTCCCAACTCCTGATGTCCGTGTGGGGGTTGCACCTTCACGCATACTAGGGATCTGTTGTCCGTACCCCAGATAGCATCACTAATGGGTTGGGTGACTATCCCGAGGAATTCGGCGCCTCTAAATCCTACATTGGGATCAGAAACCTAGTATCACAGAACAAAAATCCATTTTAAAGCCAACCTGCCAAACCCACCTAATTGGCTCATCTGTCGAGGCCACACCAGAGTGATTCAACTTCCTAGCACCAAGGGTTGAGTAAGAATGGATAGAGATTTTGAAAGAGTAAAAGTAGGTAGCGGTAGGTGGAGCACCCAGAGGATGAGAAATCCCACTGGGGAATCCAGCACAAGCGTTGTGTAGAGGTGCAGGCAACTTACGGTTTCTTCATAAGGTGTATTATAGGGCTGGCAAAGAGTGATTTTAGCTCCCCGCACTAGTCGTGCCTACCTACCATTTATAGCAATTGTGTTGTATGCTCGTATCCACAAGTCTTGTTAATGGCTTTTGTGGTGGGTCAGGATTTGTTCAGCTAGTGTGCTGTTCCGGGGCGACAGAGTTGTATCCTGATACGGAGGCACGCTCCAAACATGGCCGCTATAGAAATTGTAATTATAAAGGGTGGCTTAAATATAACATTGATTACATTATTTTCAATTCCAACAACATACTAAGTCAGATCAGGTTAAATAAGTAAAATAGGCTCTAAAATTTAATTTAAAATGCATTATAAAACATAAAGCAATATTCCTTCAAAGATATAAAAGTGACCTTATTTAAGCATATAGGGTTGGGTACTACCTGTAAAAGTGTTAATTTTCGCGGTGTAATTTTTCGCGTTGCTGTAATTTGAACATTTTGTGCTTGTTTTTAATTCGCTCTTTTCAGCTTTCTTACATAGAAACCTACACAAAAACTAAACATTTACGCGAGTTTTTAATTTTCGCGCTAGCTCAGAAGTGCGGCGAAAAGCGCGAAAATTTATGTAGCGCGAAAATTTCCACTTTACAGTAATTTTTTACAATTTCAAATACATGTAGCATCATGAAATGTGCACATAGGTTTCGAAACACTTTTAGTTAAGTTTTCTTCAAATATTCACTGCCCTCAATTTAATATAAAGAAATGTAGCAGAGAATATCTTTATGGCCCTCTTCAGAAGCAAGAGTTGGGGTTTTGTGCTTCAGCAAAATGTTCCAGCATCGAGTACCTGTGTATGCATTTACAGTCATTTGGGCATGTGGGGAATTGTGAAGTATCATTTACTGGGTACATAATTACAATATTTCTTTGATTCCGTGAAACAGCAGCTTTTTAAAAATGCTATAATACACTTACTACTATTATCATTGTATGTGTGTGGTTCAGTAAAGAAACTAAGTAAAATGTTTATTGATTTGACGTAAATCTGGTGTCTCCCAGTGGCCCCCAGTGCCACCCTTGACAGACTGGTTATGTGACCTTTGGGCAGTGTAGAACCATATAGATTTTTTACAAAATATAACATCTCCTCTTTCCAATGACACCAAATATGCATGTGTTCCTTAAGAAATGACAGAAAAATTAACAATTAAAAATGGTATGCTGAAAAAGCACTATTCTCCATAGACTTATACAGGCCCGCCCCTAATCCGCCGCCCCCTAATCCGCATCCACCGTTGGCACTTTTTGTTTAAAACGCCATAAAAAATGAATGACTTGTTATTTCAGAAGAAGATTTGGCATGGGTACACAAGAATATGGGTCTTTCCATGAAAAATGTCCTCAATCACATTTTTGATGTGTGATCACAAAATTGTTAATCTTAATTAGACCAAAACAGTTTTTATAATGATAATGAGTTCAACTTGTGGACTAAATCAAAGGCTTTCATATATGCCAACCAACTTGGTGCAAATTATTTATAACATTTTCGTTAATTTTCACTGAATACGATGGTGTCCGGGGTTAAATATAGGGACATTTTGTGACATAGAAAGTGAACAATCAGAAATAAGTTGTAAATGCAAGAAAATGGTTGTTTACTTCCTTTTATTGATATAGGTGGGCAGAAATATAGGTAAAAAACATATGAACAGATCACATTTAAAATATTTCTTCGTTATTTCACTGTATATTTCTATAAAATGCAAGAATCATTTGGTGTCCGACTTTAAATGTTTTTGTTACATATTGGAAGCGTGTGTGACTTCCATATTTTTGTCCAAATGACCTCTATATCAATGTATAATGATAAATTATGACTGCAGGTACAAATCTAACAGCATTTAGAGACAATAAATTTTGTCAAGATTTAGCACAAAATGGATCAAGACGTAACTGTGGTGTCCGATGTTACACATTGATAATTTAATGCAGTTTTGTCTGTATTTCCACTGTTAAGCAAGGTATGCATTTTCCATACCATGTTGAGAAAAGAACTTGGCTAACATATTTTTAAAACCAAAAAAGGTCACCTTTCAACTCTGTCTTTTGTGAGTTTTGGCACCTTTGAATAAGTGGTGACCGACGTTACACGTTGAACTGCCAGTCAAGTAAAACGGTATTATTTCATGGAAAATGCAGACTTATTACAGTCACTCAATGATAATGTTGCAAAAGACAACATTTCCAATCTACAAAAACAATTCTGATAATTTATGTATGATACAATCACTTATTAGCATGCATCAATCAACATGTAACAAGGATGCCGGTGTCCCAGTGTTACATGTTGATTTCCCCACACTAACTCTATGGGAGTAAATATGACTTTCTTCAAATATGGCATTTGCTGTAATTTTCTGTTAAATTCGATTTATGTTTGACAAAGTGTATCAGAACACTTGGAATGCAAGAAATTATCACATGTATTTTTGACATTTTTACATCATGTCACACTTTGAGGACATATTTCATGGAAAGACCCATATATGAGCTTTAATTTAAGACCAAAATGAGCCATGTAGGTGAAGGAATTCTCAAGAGACAATGTTTTGAAATTGAAGTTACACTACAAAATGTAACGGATCCACCTTTTTGGGTACTTTGTCTATTAAATACTTTAAGAATTTTCCAACAATCTATAATTTCAAAATTCAAAAATGCCACAAAGATGCACACGCACACACATTTACACACACACACAAACAGTGGCGTACCGAGGCAGTCAATCCAAAGGGGGAGAATTCCAAAGTCGTCCTGCCACAGGGAAACTTTGTAAGTTGTCTTCGTGATTAGTGGACCTGACCCCCCCTAAAATGGTTTATTTTGGCTTTTTGTCCCCGCTGAACGAAGTTCGGGAGGGGGGGGGCTATAAAATGAGCTCCGTCCGTCGTTATGTCCATCTGTATGTCCGTGATAAAAATGTTAACCCTGGAACATTTGGGCATATCTTTTTTGTGGATGAGCTAGAGTACCGTATCCAAATTTGGTATATTGTATGAGGGGTTTCCCACCCCCTACTAACCATGTAATTCTTTCCCCCAGGGTCCTCCCCGGGTCTGCAGGGGGTAGGGGAAAAAGGTCAATTGAAAAAGGTCAATATTGCACAGAAAATGTCAACATTTGGCCATATTGTGTACAATTTAACTTGGTGTAAAATATACTAATTAAGTATCTAATTTGCATAATTGATGAAAATTTTCCCGCAAGGCTTGTGTACAAGTTTTCTGGAGTTCGTAAGGCGTATAATGATAACTTGGTGGAAGGAAGCGGGTTGAGTTCTCGACCTGATTAGATTTTGGGCACATTTTGGGCAAATTAAATATGCAAATGAGCTAATTAATATGCAAAAATCAGCAAAATGTCAACATTTGGCCATATTGTGTACGATTTATCTGGAGTTCAGTTAGGTCTATGGGAAGAAGCGGGTTGATAGAGTTCTTGACCTGATTAGATTTTGGGTGTAAAATATGCTAATTATGTATCTATTTGCATAATTTATGAATTTTTTCCCGCAAAACTTGTGTACAAGTTTTCTGGAGTTCCGTAAGCCATGATGTAACTTGGTTGAAGGAAGCGGGCTGAGGAGTTCTCGGCCTCATTAGATTTTGGGCGTATTTCGGGCAAATTAAATATGCAAATGAGCTAATTAATATGCAAAAATTGGCGTAATTGCTGGGTTGGGGAAAGTATGTAGCAGGTCTATGTTTTCATTGAACTAAGTTTTGGGTTGCCAGCCGGTAAACATTTCTTGGAAAATGTGAAAATAAGTAAAATTCGGTATTTCACCCCTTTCCAGACCTCATTTGGGTCCAAAATTTAAAATGTGGTCACATGATTTTTTCAAAAATAGTGTTGCCAAATTGAATACTCATTTTTACTAAATTCAGTTAATTTTAAGGGATTTTTGCATGATGAATTTTAAAATTTTTTGAGTCTTGATTTTACCATGCAAACCACTTAGTTGCCACATGTTCTCTTACAAACCTTTACTTTTTTAGGCTCAATGATACCTTGTTCTGCTTCTTGCATCATCTACACTCTTTATTGCTATATCATCAAGCTATTCGCACTCATATTTCACTCGTACTCATACTTCCACTGCACTAATCCTGTTCACTCCAAATTCCAATTTAGACATTGCATGTGTAGGAGCTCTGGAGCAATAGCTCTCCTCGGAAATGAAGGTCTGATTTATTGGTTGAGCTATGAGTTGCAGTAAGGCCCAATATCTTAAAACTCATAGCGAGACCAATAAATATTGGACAAATCATCCAATTTGATCATATTATATTTGGGTCTAATATTTTACCACATTTGGGCCCATACATAATTTAAAGGTGTAACAAGATTTCAAATAACAGTTGTCCCTAAAAAATAAGACAATTCTGATTTTTGCACTGTCCGAAAGCTATCTATCAAAAATATCCTCATCTGAACTCTCTAAATGCAAAAGAGTGAATTTCACTCTTTTAGAGTTACTACAGGGCCCACTCCAAAAGAGTGAAATTTCATACCTTAAAAAGAACACTTTTGGGTCAAATTTGATCTTGATAATTGACAAAATGATATCATTTTATCAGTTGTTAAATTATCAAGAGTAAATTTGACCCAAAAAGTTTTCTTTGAAAGCTGTGAAATTTCACTCTTTTTAGAGTGGGCCCTGTAGTCACTCCAAAAGAGTGAAATTCACTCATTTGCAGTTAGAGGGAAAGGATTTAACTGAGAACCAATTCTTTGGGACACAAATTGTGAAATTTCTAATTTCCTATCTCGGAGCAAATACGACCACTTGTGAGGGTGTGGTGTGTGGTCCAGTGATATGGGGTGTAGTCTGGGGATATATTGGGTGTGGTCTTGGAGTATGGGTGTTGCCCAGGGTATGGGGTTTGGTCTGTGGGTTAACTGGGTTTTGGGTGTGGTCCGTGGGTATGGTTCGGGGGTATGGGGTGTGTGTGGTCTCTGGGTAGGGGGTGTGGTCCGGGGTATGGGGTGTTGTCTGGGGTATTGCATGGGGTATTGCATAGGGCTGACACTTGTGAGGGTGTGGTGTGTGGTCTATAAGGGGTAGGGCTGGGATTTTCGGGTAATTATGTACCCGGGTACTCAATATCTTTTCAGGCGGGTATCGGGTCACCCGAATCACAGTAATTCAGCTCCAATTTATGTTTGCCTTTTAGATTTTTTTCACCAGTCTTAACAAACAATTACTTGCTGGATTAAACAAACCAATTTGAAAATAAACAACATTAAAAAATATTGGTTGTTGCTGGCACACATTTGTGTCTTTTTGAGTGCAATCACCCTTCACACACCCTCCCAAAGGGAATTGAAGAGAGAGAGTTCTGGAGTTTGAAGGGTCATTAGTTCTCAATATGTCCATTCTGGGCTGTTGCCATGTGCAGAGTGTTATTTAAAACCAATCACATAATGCATTGCAACATGCCTATATTGTACTATACAAAACAGATGCAAGTACTTCAGGGTAAAGTGTTGATTTTAAGAACCACAAGACATTTCTGCTCAAAATTATACTAAAGCTTCGTGGGCTAAAATGAGTGTAAAATTCAGGGTTTTTTATATGTTAAGAATAGGACTTTTGTAGGTTCACATGACCTTATTGGTGAAATTTCTGAAAACTGTTGCATTGTGTGATGGACTCAATACACCTTCTGGACTGTGGCTGTAGTAGCAGATTGTATTTATAGGTAGAGTGTCGAAATAAAAAGATTTTAGCTTTTAAAACTTGACTTTCGGGTAACCGTAACTGGAATTCATGCAGACCCTGGTAATTCAAGGTCGGGCGGGTACCCGAAAGCCCACCCGATTGTCCCAGCCCTAATATGGGGTGTGGTCTTGGAAGTATGGGTGTTGCCTAGGGTATGGGGTGTGGTCTGTGGGTGTGGGGTGTGGTCCATGTAGTGAAGTAGATAAGTCACAATTTTCACCAAGATCGTGCACTTCTGGACAAAAGCATGAAACTTGGCACAAACCTTCCTTGGGGTATGTAAAGCAATTTCAGAAGGGGTGCCCAAAAATTCGACCACAATAACGATGTCATAGGCCACGTCCCTTATACATATTTCGTAGTAATGTTGAAATCATTACCTTCAATAATCATATCAAGTTTGGTATCAAATTAAAGCTTGAGACATGTAGAGTGCTAAAATGATTTGAATATTGGTAAGCAGAGGTCAGTTTGGGGTCATTACAGCGTCTACAATACTCATAGCCAGTATTTGTGATGATAACCCGTGTTAATGCTGGTGTTCAAAATCAAAATGTGATATCTCATTGGTCACTCCTATGCAACATTCTTGGTGGATCTTGTTGGAGAACAAATTAAGTCTTGTAAGAAGCCGGTATTGCCGTGTTTGAAACTGCTAATTCAATTCTGAAAGCTGGCACATGACAAGGATCTGGCGCAACCATCAAGTCTCAGCACTTTATACTTGAGCAAAGCTTGAACGGAATGCTTTGCAGCTCACAAATACTTTTGATGGATCCTTTTTCTAGATTTGGAGACTAGATGATGTACCCTTGGTCAAGGCGGTCTAAATTATTTCACCACCAACCGGTGTAGTGCTACAGCCTTCATTGTCATTCGGAAATACAATTGAATTGATTTCAATTCCATGCATAAAATTGTTTCCTGAAAATATCAGAGGGGATTTTGAGACATTCTGGGTTATCAAAAAAAGCCTATGATAAAGTTCTCCCGCATTCCATCAAAATGCTCCAGCTCTTAGAGGCTCTGGTTGGACTGCTAGCTACTACTCAGGATATTGACAACACCTGAAAGCTATTGTAGCCCTTGCTACTTGAAATATCCAAGGTAAGTAGAGAACTGCTGAAGTATGGCTGCGGGAAATTACCTCTATTGCTTAGTGAACTGCAAGTGGCTCGCCACTCGCCACAGGATGTTTTTGCTCTGGAACTTTGTGTGGGACCAAACTTTCTATTATTCGGTTTTTAATTTTGGACACTTGAGAATTGGTTGAGTAGACTCTGTCAGAAGTAATTAACCTGAAAACCATTTTAATTCCAATCACATCTTGGTTTGCATGACAAGTCCTAAAAACCCCCCCCCCCCCTCCCGTGTGGAACGTACAACACAAAGTGTAAATTAGAGTTACTCATGTTTTATATATGTCGCCTTTTGCAAACTTTATTAGTTTTTTTAAATATCTGTACCCATCAGGGCTATTAGCTGAAGAAAAACAAAGATAAAAACTCAAAGCTGTCCATCTTTAGGGTTAAATTTTCCCATGATATCCGTTGTGGACGTGCGTGCAGAATGTTCAATTTGTACATCCTCAACAACGAAATTCCATCACTTCTTAATAATGCGACCAGATTCCTTAAAAGACAAACGGTTTAATCACAGAAGTTATTACCAACTTTCAATTTGCATCTCTGTTTTTAAATAACTCAAAAAGTAGTACGAGGTGCTTGATAGTGCCTTTTTGGGGGATGGACTGCTAGCAGCATTCACTTTTGTAATAATCCAACAAAAATCTACTTTGTGAAATTGAATATGCCTATTTGTTCAATGAAAACTACATAGTATTACCTTTGATAGAAACAAAATCACGTTAATTTGGATGATTTTTATTTTTTTCCAAGTCAAAATTTTTTGACACTAATTTTTGAACTGCCGCTTTATTGTTTGCATGCCATGTGGTGGAAGTTGCCAATACCAAATTTGGTGAAATTTATATCAATGACCTCCAATGACCTTTAATAACATTTTTAATGTTTTCTTATTTTATTATTTTATAAATTATCTTTAAGACAATCTTTAGGTTCCAGGCTCTAATTTGATACCACACACCTGATAGGGTTCCTGAAGGATTTCCCTTTTTGACATAATTAATCACTATGCAAAAAGGGGGCAGGGCCTATGACGTCATCAATGAAGTCCGATTTTTGGGCACCCCTTCTAAGTTTGCTTTGTGCACCCCAAGGAATGTCTGTGCCAAGTTTCATTGCTTTTGTACAGAAGTGCACGATGTTTTATGGTTAGCTACTACACTAATGGAATATGTTTCAGGGTATGGGTTTGGGGTCCAGGGTCATTGGAGGTGTGGTCTGGGGGGTATTAGGTGTGTCAAGGGGTATGGGGGTGTGGTCCGTATGGGGTGTGGTCCAGGGTATGGGGGGGTGTGGTCTGGGAGTATGGGGTCGTGGTCGGGGGTGAGTGTTGTCCTGGGGTAATGGGGTATAATCTGGGTGGTGTGGGTCCTGGGTAGGGGGTGTGGTGGGGGTATTGCATATGGCGGACACTTGTGAGGGTTGTGGTGTGGGTCCGGGTGTATAATGAGGTTGGGTCCCTGGGGAATGGGGTGTGGGCTTGTAAGTATGGGTGTTGCCCAGTGTATGGAGTGTGGTCTGGAGGTATTGGGTGTGGTCCAGGGGTCTAATGGGGGTGGTCCAGGGGTATGTTCCTGAGGTATTGTGTGGTCCGGGGTTATTGGAGGTGTGGTTGCCCAGAAATATGGAATTTGGGTCCGGGGGTATAGGGTGTGGTCCGGGTAGTGCATAGGCTGACACTTTGTGAGGGTGTGGTCCGTTGATATGTGGTGTGCTCCTAGGATATGGGGTGTGGGCTTGGAAGTATGGGTGTTGCCGGGTGTATGGAATGTGGTCCAGGGTATGGGTGTGGTCCATCGTATAGGGGGGTGGTTCGGGGGTATGGAGATGTTGCCCGGGGTATGGAGATGTGGTCCAAGGGTATGGGGGTGTGGGGCCGGGGGTATGGGGGTGTGGTCGCGGGTAATGGGGATGATCCGGTTATTGGGGTTTTGTGTTCCATTGGTGTATGTGGGTTTGGTCCTGGGGTGTAGGGGGATGTGGTCTGGGGTATTATGGCATCATTCAATGTGTGTGGTCGTGTGTCATTGTCGTCGTGTGTCGTGAGCTTTTTTTTGTGAACACATAGTGGTTCCAGAACCATTAATATATCGGACGACCTATTTGGGGACGCTTGTCCGCTATTTTTAATCTTATAATGAGAACAAAATCATGGGTACTTTAAACAACAATTTGACTGATTTCAATTTACGCCCTTACTATTTTTAACACCCTTATTTTACAAAGTTCTCCCTCCATATGTCCCGAGGTTGGACCCAAATATTCTGTTTCCGATCACCCTCAACTACTTTATATAAGCAACATCTTCAAACCTTCTATCTTCCTCCCCAACTTCTACTAGAATAGGGGTTTCTCATTTTATAACCCTACTAAAACGCTATTCCCAGCTCGTTAGACTCTTTCGGATGAATCCCACTGATCGTGCTTTAAATTCCTTTACTAAATTCCTTTTTATCATTTAGGTTTTTAAAACTATGCATGCAATCTTGCAGCAGCACTTTTAGTATGTGTTTAGATGTGATGTTATGGTCACTTTGTAAACCACGCTATCACTATATGTTACAAACTTGTCTGAGACAACCTGTACACTATGATAGCTGTACTAGTTGCTCTGACTCCTACAGCTTTGGCTACAAAAATCCCCACAGTACATATTTTGAAAAAAAAAGGGTCATTGGTATAAATGAAAAAGAAAGGGGTCCATTTGGGAACTAGATTTTTTTTTTAATGGGCCCTTGGGTTTTCAGGATGGTAAGGCGTGGTGGGGATTAATTCGGGGCGTATCCAGGATTTGAAAACGTCAAAATTAACGGGGCTGAAGGCTGAAACTTGGTGAAAGATTTTGCGAATTCACGGAGGTGCACGCCCCTGGTCCTCCGCCCCCTCCCGAATCCTGCCGCCCTGTAATGATGTTACACGAGTGTATGCACTTCAGGTCTGGTAATTCCCCCACCCCCCCCCCCCCTTATGTCTAATATAAAAAAATATCTTTCTATTTTTGGTCTGCTGTCAAAATCTTGAGTAAAGTGGGGGGACGAGGTGCTGCATTGGGGTCACCCACCTTTATACTTCCTGGTCCTGGTCCTCAAGTTTATTTTGACCCCCCCCTGTAGACATGACTTAAACCATAGGCCTACAGGTCATCTAGCTAGGCCTACTCTGTATAAGATACATGTATGGCGGATTGTAGAGGATTGAACTTCCATGGATATCGCCACCCACTTTTTTTTGTTTGTCATAATGGACATATTTAACACTTAGATGGCAGGATTTTGGAAAAAAATTTACAATTTTTTGGTTTTAGCACGTTGGGAAATTTTGGCTCCAGATGGTGTGGGGTGAAAAATTTGCCTGATTTTTACACAAATTTTTAAAACAAAGGGTCACTCATTTCTAACCAGAATTGACATAAAGATAATTCATAGCTGAAAGTGAGACCCATATTGGCAGCACAACCCCATAACCCCTCCCCCGAGGAGGGGTGTACTTTCCCAAAATTGGGGTACAGTGTGCCCACATCGAGGGTCGAAAATGGACCATCTTTATAGTATAGAAATATGATCACGCGATATGATGGTATGTCCAAAAGTATGACCATGTAGTAATGTCCACCAATATGGGCCATTCATAAGTAACATGATCCCTTATTAGTACTACAGTTTACATTTTAGAACCGCATTTCAGACAAAATTGAACCATTATATAGTCGCATTGGCGGGGACTTGGCCCAACATACATGTAGTAGTACATGTACCGTTTGGTGAGTAAAAATGACCCAATGATGATAGTAAAAGGGATGGAAAAATGCGCCCCATAATTCGCGGCACCTGTACCTTGATTTCCCCCATAATTGACCCAGACTAAGGTCAAGACAACCAATAATCGTATCAGATATCTTATCAGGCAATATTGACCCATATCAGGTGTCAGTAAAATATCCCCCCAAATCGATTGGAAAAAAGGATTCCTTTTACCCGATAAGTTACAGCCGTATCGAGTGAAAACCAAACCACAATCAACGTGTCTCTTTAGTTGAAATGGGATGTTTGGTGTTTCTTTAATCTCATTGGTGTTAGGGTGAAGCAGTGTGAGTTAATCAGTGGTGGTTTATTGCAGTCATCTTAGAATTAGTATTTATGTATGTCAGCCAGAAGAAAATATATAAATTGCATACATACTCAAAAATTCTCAATTGGTACAGGGACATGTGAACGTTTAATTTCTTTAGAATAACCCCTATACAGCTAAAAAACACAAGAAAAGCAATAGGCTGTTAGAAATTTACAGTACCTTATACTTCCTTTGTAGTTTGTATAATTTCTTTGACACCACATACTGGGTTACCTTGTTAAAATGGAATGTGAGAATATAAGTTTGATTCAAGGAAATTAATACAACTACAAACAAGTATAAAGTACTGTCCATTTTCTTCTCAGTCATTTAACTTTTCCTTTTTTGAATATTATAGTTGAACAAAACAATAACAGAGTAATAAATACAACTTGTGTTTAATTTTTCATGTTTAGATCAGATTAACTTGCTTGGAAATATTATAAGTGGCAAACGTATACCTCAGGGTCCGATTTAGAACATAAAGTTAACATACACAACCCCCGATTTTTCCTCAAAATGGGCTGAAAAAAATACAAAATTTAACAATGCACAAGGGGAAAGTTCTGCATGCACAGAGCCAAAGCTACATCCATTTGTTTGCATCTAAAACCCCTCTAAATCGAGCCCTATTATCACACCATACCTTTTTAACATACACTCTGAAGACAATAGTGCCTTAATTATCTTTGAATATGGGGTTGATAAATTCACATAAAAAGATCTAGGGAACGAAATAACTGGGAAATGATTCTTGATACATCTGAGGCTGTACCATTGTGTGTGTGGTGGAGTGTGGTGTTCTCTTCCTTTCTCTTCCTTTCTCGTGTCTCTGGCAAAGGGTAATGGGATGTGTAAGTCAGGACATGTCAGTATGAAGGCAGGGAATAACCTATATTATTGAGGAAAAGGATTTTTAATTTCAAATAACGTAGCATTTTTTTGGCAGCACTAATTTTGTCTCTGCTCAATTTAAACATTGTTGCTTCCCCCAAAGAATGGGAAGGATACTAGCGTTGCAGATGCATCAGATTTTTGGAAGGATCGTAAGTAGACCTACTGATTGTAACTAATGTTCACACATGATTAGGAGATTTCCGCTTTTGTGATTGGTCGAGAGCCGTTCATAAACAACGTTTATTGCCCTGCAGTAATCGATTTCTGATCGCTTTTGGGGTAGGCATGTAGAAAGGGGTAGATAGCATGTAGAAAGAGGTAGGCGTGTGTACATGAGCATGGTTTGCTACGGCTATTATCGCCGTCAAATAAATATTTGAAGCCATATACTTGACTATTAATAAAAAAATTGTTTGTTATATATTTTTCGGAATATGGTGTTGAATAACACAAAACATGCTTTCAAAATGTTTGCATTTTAGTGCACATTCGAATCACACCCCTATTCCTGTAATGGAACATCCCATTTGATACGTCGAATCGTGCTCTTTTCTCAGGGTGAAGAAGCCAAAACATGACTGAAAAGATTGCCTTTGCTGCTTGTTTTGGAGGATTTAAGGTACAAACTAGCCCTCGGGCCAAAACAACGTTTACTCATGAAATCCATGATGAACCCCTAATTCAGTAGTGTATCCCGATGGGGGGGGGGGGCTTGACCCGGAAAGAAATCTTGAAAAACATTCTACATGTACATCAGCCTTTAAATTTTCACCTCCACCGAACCAATCTGCCTTAAATCACGCTCCAACTGGAAACTCATCCTTCAAAATCTGGAAATTTCAATCATCCATTCACCCCTCTGAACAAGTGACCTGACCGCCTGTTTACAATGAGCCCTGCAATCAACCAATATATGACTGTGATCTCTTTAAATCCAAGATGGCCGCCAAATGGACTCCTTGGCCATTTTGATTTGTAACAATCAATTCTTTTTTAAAGTAGATGTTGTAGAGATTTAGAATTGATTTTAAGGGGGGGGGTGCAATGGTAAACACCCCTGAAAGAGATTCATCTGCATTAGCGTGGACAAAAACAGGTGGTAGGGCAAACAAGCCGGAAGCTGAGGGACTTTTAAATAAATCATAGAACAGAATTTACATGAGCACCTCTCTGTGATAGCCATCACTTATGAGTCATGGGCAATGACAAAAATTACTAGGAATCAGTGCCTAAAATTTTGAAATTGTGTTTAGGGAAAGGGCCCCCCCCCCCCCCCCCCCCCCCCGCCCCTTTTGTGTTACAACGTGTCATGAAGAGAGAGCTTGACATACTTGACCATCAGAGAATGCAAGTTTTGGGAGAAAATTAAAGATAATTAGGGCATAATTGTCAGGAAAGATAGTGGGATTGAGTAATGAGGAAGTGGAGAGTTTGCACTAACAATCGATACATTTCGGGCCATTTCTTAAGGGAATTGTAAGTGTCATGTTTTTGGCAGATTTAGTGATAGATGGTGTACAATGTACCACACATACTACTATGCAAGAGGAAGAAAAGAGAAGTGCAGGCCCATCAGGGCAGTAGGTCCAGTCGCACCCCCCCCCCCCCCAAATTTCACAAAAGGTCCATTTTTTGCTGATCTTTTTTGATAAAGGTCCAAGTTTCTTGACAAGAAGTCTACTTTTTGGTGAATGAGATGTTCACACAAAGTAAAAAAAAAGAAGACCATTTTCAGTTCAAGGCCTCGACAATCTCCACTCAATTTCCCAAATGTGATTGGTTGTATATGCATGATTTTTGGTGTTTTTAGAACATTTTTAAAAAAAAAAAAAAAAAAAAAACAGAAATTGAATACAACTTCTGTGTACTTAACAAGATGACATTATTTTCATTCTCAAGCGCTAAGAAGACTCATGGACCCGATTTTGAAGAACCATCTAAGATGCCGTCCATGTCTCAAAATGTACTACTGCTCACTGCCTGCCAGTAGCAATACATTATGGAGAGGTAGAGGACCTGCTTATCTGTCCCGATTGCAGTCTAAAAGGGTAATGTGAGCAATGCGCTGGTGAGTTTTGACTTGTTGCAACCAGGGTCGAATTTCGGCGAGAATTACCAAGAATTGATTCTTGCACTCTAACAAGATTTGTGAGAATCCAAGTACGTGTCGAGTCTCACAATCCTTTAAGTTTATCCACAATTAAATGGAGAAGATCTAAAAAGACTGTCTTGTAAAGCTCGACTGCGACGACTCTCTTAAATGGATTCTCACCCCACACCTTTCACAAATTTCTAACCCTGACCCCAAAGTGACTATCCTTTAAAGGCATAATTGCAATATACCCTTTGCACTGAATTAACTCTGTATCATATGCGTTATTCTGCTACCACCCTACTCTGTATCATTATTGCTTTATTCATTTTACATTTCCACATGTATACAAAAAATGGACAAGGGTATAGATGGTCCTTATGCTTCTTTGGAGAGCATGCGATATAGACCATTGTATTCAAATTCAAGAAGGGCCCAGTATGTTCTGTAAAATTTTGATCATCCAGTGTGTTTCCTGATCATTTTCAATGGTGGTTCCGGTCTGGGCACAACTGTCCATTTGCCAACACACTTCTTTTTTTTCATTTTCAGGGCGCGCGTCTGCTTGCCTATTGTACAACACCCAAATTTTTTACCACCGGAATCAAAAATCTGAAAGGGGGCACCTGACACAATTAATACAAGCACTTACTACCACTATAAATCGGCATAACGGCCTATGCCTATGACAAAATCTATTAAACCAAATACTTTATTGAAATATTCAATCTACATCTTTTCCTACATTAAATTGCCTAACAATAAATATTTGCCGACAGAATTCTGTTAATGGGGTGTCAGCTCAAAAATTCTCATTATCAAATTAAGGGTTGCCCTCCCAACCTATCTCTGAATGCCTTAATTTGAAACTTCCTGTCGTCAAATTAGTATTTTTTGTTCAATACTCCTCTAGCTGGTCTGCTTGGACTTCAACCCTTTTTGTGTGATTCCAAACCTTTCTTACAGTATTCTTAATTGGCTAAAGTAGCTATAATGACACCGCTCTCGCCACGTACCTGTATTTCTTCCTTGTCCAACTTTAGTTATTCAGATAATTTTGGCATATTGCCTTTTTAATCCATAACTTTGTGTTTTTACTAAGGTTTTTGTGTCCCATTCGAATGTAATGATGTTCTTAAAAACTTTGGTAGTCAAAAGTGCTAAATGGCAAATGAGTACTATACGAGTGCGTAACATAGCAGCTCAAACTAATATCTAATGCACATATACCAACACAACAGTAAATAGTATTCTTATACCTCATATATCGCTCCCTTGTCATCTTATGTTAAAGTGAAGGCATAAAATTCAACTAGCTTCAAGAAATTGAACAAAAATGAACTATTTCCCTGGGAGATCGGGCAAGCTCATTTCATGACCTATACCCTGGACAACACTCTTCCCACCATAGAGACTGCTGTACGGACTATATCTATCCGTATTATGAGTGTAAATACATATTGAAGCTGTTGTAAGAGATGAATATAAGCATACCGTATTTTGTTTACCCGTATGTGGGGATCTGTGCGTAGGTGTAAATTCTGATACAAACCGGGGATACAAAAGCAGCAAGGTGAATGTCAGGGCTAAAATGCAGCATCAGTAGGCCTATCATGCTTTAGAGTCTGTTGGTTACTGCTCGTACTTGAAAACTATCCCCTCTGATGTTGTTTGACAGCGATCTGTCATAGTAGCGCCATCGCTCCCCGGCGTCGCGCTTTGCTTTTTTGAACTAAAATGGCGGGGCCCATGGCTCGGCACCAGGTTTGACGGAGTCGCCTGCAAACGATTTTCGACCGTTATAAGCAACCTAGATCCAAAAGATTTCTGCCATCAATCCGAGAAAATCGCCCATTGTGTTATAGGGTGATTGTAACAAAATATAAGTTGGAATTACACATTTAGTCGGAGTGTGTGTTTTCATCGTGTTAGGGAAGTGCTTGAAGCGGTGATTGTAAAAGTTGCTGAATTCCGGATTCGGGAGCTGCAAGTAAAATTGTTACACACTTCCGCAAAAAAATGCAAGAAGAAGTCGATACGGCGATCCGTTTTGGGCTCCAACATCACTTCCTCAACACAATAAAGGTTGATTGCTAATTCTTGGACCCTAAGTTACACAAATTGTTAAACCATGCATCTCGCCATGACAACATGGCCTCCAGCTCCTGACTACACATGAGTAATGGCCTGTGGTTAATGACAACAATCTATATATTCGTATATAAACAAAATTGACTGTCTTTTTATTCGGAGCATGGTTGAAACTTATAGGCCCTCGGTGACTCGAAAACCAATACATCTCCCCCTCGGCTACGCCTCGGGCCATAGTATGGTTTCCGAGATCACCTTGGGCCTATTGTTTCAACCATGCCCCTCATAGCAGTCAATATTTGTATACTATATACTATATCTCCATGTACAGCGTGAGGTGATTACAAACGGATATTTTCCTCCCAAAAGTGGCACTACTTTGAATTGCATTTTTTGTACAAAGCAACAATCTTAAATCTGCCTCAGTATTCTCTTGTTCCAAAAATATTGTGGGGTTGGGATTTTTTTGCTCTTCTGGATTTTTTTTTTCAGCACCCGCTTTTTAGGTCGTCCTATAGGAAGACCTTATGGCAGCCATGATTATGTGTGTGTCTCTGTCGTCTGGTGTGTGTTGTCAAACTTTTGTAGACACGTTTGGTTTCAAATGTTTGTCTAGTCATTTGATGCAGTGAAGTGGTCAAGTTCATACCTGGGTATACTACACCTTGAGTCGCGAGTTTCTTATTGGGGGGTCAACCGGTGAGGAGGTCAAAGAATCATTTAGGGGGTCATTAGGTGTCATTACCGCGTCACACACAAACGTTTTCAGAACGTCACAAAAGCTTTTATAGGTCCCTACGTCTTCTTCTTTATAAACGTTTTACAAAACGTTTTTATTAGGTCCGCTACGTCTTCGTCCTTATAAATCTCACAACCGTTTTTTATTGGTCGCTACGTCTCGTCTTTAATAAACGATTTAAAAACTTTCTACAGAACGTTCTAAGTTTTGACTAACATTTGCTCGCAAATTAAGCACGTTCATGACGTCCAAAAAACGTTTACCAAACGTTTTTACCAATACCGTATATCCCAGCACCACAAAACTTTTTAAAAAACGTTTTGGTTATGTTCTAGATTCGTCTATTAACGTCTCTCTGTCTTATAGACTCTTGAATAGAACTTTTTAACAAGACGTTTTGGCAATGTTGCCTCATTCATCTATTTCTCTTCGCTATAAGACCTGATAAGACGTTTTTTAAAACGTTTTGGCTAGGTCTGATTGGTCCATTTCGATTTCGTCTAATAAGGCTTGTAACACTTTATAAATCGTTTTTGCTAGGTTCTGGATTCGTCTATAACGTCTTCTATTATAATACCTTGTAAAAACTTTAAAACGTGTGGGGCAAGGTTTTTCATTCTCTATTAGTATTACACATCTTCGTCTATAAGACCTTTTAAAAACGATTTTAAAACGTCTATAAGACCTTTTAAAACGTTTTTAAAAAAACGTCCCATGTCTCATTTTAATTACGGTTAGGGGTAACATTATGTTTAGATATCTGGATGACTCTACCAAATTAAAAAATTTTCCTAATCGAGTTTGCAAAATACTAAAAAAACCGAACAATATAGAAAACAAAATCGCAATAACGTTTCATATAGTCTATTTTGTTTAGTTTAAGCATGGCATTAGTTTATCAACGATGCCATTTAATTCGGGTCTGCACAGATGGTGTATAAAGTTTTCAGTGGTAATGACATGGTTATTATAGGTCCCTACCTTTGAAAAAAGATACAACACACTCTTCTGCTACACGTTCAGCCTATATAAATTACCCTTCATATTATCGTTCCTCTATTGTGTAGTGGTTAAGTGTTTGATCTTCTACGCGAAGGGTCCCAGGTCAATCCAATACAGGAGTTAAGTGAGTAAGTTGTGTCTGTCAATCAACTTGTGTAATATGCTTGAATGTAGATTTCCCTTTCCTTTGCAAATATACTGCTCCGATATAGTCCTACCGATTACTTTTTTTTCTTTAATTATTAGCGTTTAATTAAGTAATTAATAAATTGTTTTGGACGTATTCTCATAACATTTTAGAAACGTTTTTTAAAGAAGGTTGTTTTATGTTTTATAAGTCTAAAACGTTTTTAAAATGTCCAATAAAAACGTTTTTATGGACGTCCAAAACCTTTCCCACAAAAACCGTCTAAAAACACGTTTTTTTACGTAACGTCCAAAGAACCAACGTGGAACGTTTTTAGAACGTTCATAAAACGTCAGATTGTTAGCTGGGTAGCTGCAGATCTTGTGCATGTGGTATGGCTTATTATATTCGACGAAACGAAACAGGCTCGTGCACCCATTGGATTACACGCTTTATTCCGTTATCATACATTTTGTACTCTGACGGAATAAAGCGCATAATCCAATGGGTGCACTGAGCCTGTTTCGTTTCATCAAATATAATAAGCCATATGTGGTATACACTTTTGCTTAAATGTTGTCTAGCATAGCATATACGTACAGTAATGGATCAAGTTCACACTTGGTATGCTTATACATTGATGCAAGGGGTCTTATGTGGAGTCACAGATGAGGAGGTCAAAGGTCATTCAGGGTCACTTAGGGTCAGATTTTGTGCATGTGGTATACACTTGTGCATGTGGTATACACTTTTGGATCAAATGTTTAGCCTTTTAGTGCAGTGATGGATCAAGTTCATACTTGGTATGCTTATACATTGATGCAAGGGGTCTTACGTGGGGTCACAGATGAGGTCAAAGGTCATTCAGGGGTCACATAGGGTCATATCTTGTGCATGTATACATGTTTGGTTAAAATGTCTAGCATTTAATTGCAGTGATGGATCAAGTTCATACTGGTATGCTTATACATTGATGCAAGGAGTCTGATGTGGGATCACAGATGAGGTCAAAGGTCATTCAGGGGTCACATAGGGTCAGATCTTGTGCATGTGGTATACACTTTTGGATCAAATGTTGTCTAGTCTTTTAGTGCAGTGATGGATCAAGTTCATACTTGGTATGCTTATACATTGATGAAAGCAGTGGCAGTGCCAATTGGGGGCTTTTTCCGAATTCCCCCCTAAAAATCCCTTTTCCCCCCGTTTTCACCCCAGAAAATGAAGTCTGGTGCCGCCACTGGATGAAAGGAGTTTTATGTGGGGTAACAGATAAGGAGGTCAAATATAATTTAGGGATCATTGGTATATACTTTTTGTTAAAATGCATAGCATTTTAGTGCAGTGATGGGGCATTTCTTTTTTCCAAAACACAGGTAACATTAGCAGACTGTATTCGGGTAAGAGTGAGTTGTTTTTCGCTGTACACTTTTGAAACATGAGAATATTTAATTTTATACATTCCTGCATGTATACTTATTCTTCAACCACATAATCGGACGACCTATTTGGGACCGCTGTCCCTATTTTTTTTTTCTGGGAATGCCGATACCAGGATACTGGGGATTTCGCAGGCCTGTATGTTTCGCCCCTCCTATGATTTTACCCTGGTGCCGCCCTTGTTACAGGCTGAGGGCTAATGCAATTTAAGCTTTACAACAATGCAAACAGTGGCGGTGCCTGGGGGCACGGGGAAATTGCCCCCATCCCCCCCAAAAAAAATTATGGATTTTTGGTAAAAATCAGTGATTGGGAGCCAAAATCACAAAATGTGGGCAAATTTCAGCGATTTGGGGTCCAAATTTATTAGAAATCTGCAAATTTTGGGTTGTTTTGGTCCCAATAATACATTTATTTTCCCCATTGTGCTTTTTTTTGTAGAAGAAATGCATAAATATAGGTCAGGTCACTGATCCAAATCATTACAAATGTACTGAAATGCTTGCCCATGTACACTTTCCACCCAAAACTATTTTTTTCAAGTTATTTTATTTATTTTTTTTGTTTCCTATCATATTTAGGAGTTATTATACATATTGAAATAATAGATTAAATCCAATCAAAAAAGCAAATGTAGCAAATCTAAAAATTGGAAAGTACTGTTTATCACCATTTTGATGTGTGAAATAATTTCTTTACTGCAGGCATTTTAATGACAAAAACTGATCATTATAATTAATGTTATATATGTAAAAATTCTTCCACACAGTTCATCCGTCTTGTATGAAGTACTCACCGGAGTTGGCTGAAAGATCGCGCCTATCACCATGGCAGTGTATGCACTGTAAGACATGCCGTATTTGCAATGATTCTGGAGATGCGGTAAGTTAAATTTGTGTTGTATTCCTATCTTGTCTTAAAGACACTATCAGTGATTTGCTAAATCAGCAAATCGAAAAAATCATCAAAAATCAGATTTTTGCATGTATGTAAGAAGTACAGGTATCCTAACATACCCTGCAAATGATAAGAACAGAAGCAACCTAGTAAGGACAGAATCAGAGATTTTAGTCATTACTGTCCGAACGGACACTTGCTACAACACGTAATTGAATGGAGAATCGTATCTTGGAAACTGGCGTTTTCTTCCTTTTCTGTCAATTCTACAGCTGGAAAAGGTAACTTATGAGGATTCCACAGACTTATCCTTCACTTTGAAGCTATTCCTGCAAATTTCAAATATTTTTCAAATCACTGATAGTGTCTTTAAGGAATACAAAATAAGGAATACAAGTGGATTACATGAGGAATACATTTCACTTTGGTAGGGGTTTGCAAGCTTATTAATGTTTACAGTTCTTTCAACACATCTCCTCCAAATGAAATAAAAACCCTCAACAAAACGCACGAAGTGACACAAAATCAGATTATAATAGTTGCAAAGGAAAATGGCTTCAAACTTCAACAACTTTTAAATTTGTACAAACCCCATGCCAACATGCATGTGTGTACACTTGAGCACACATGCACACGCATGCATGCATGCACACACACATACTCACACTAACAAACACACACAAACAAACACACACACATCATTGGTAAAAATAGCAATTAAGTAAAGGATGATACCTAACTAGAGATCCTCTCCAATTTATTTTCAGGATACCCTATTATTTTGTGATTCCTGTGATAAAGGCTATCATATGGCCTGCCACGATCCACCGGTTCGCGCTAAGCCTCTTGGTAAGATATTGGGAAAAAAATACTTTAAATTCTATCTAGTTGTGGGAAAAATAACAGTTTGTAGTGTATTCTATTAATGTAATGGTAATGTTGATTTTATTAACTGTATGCGATGCAATGGGTAGCCACAATTTGCGCACCCACTGCAGTCTGCACCCAGTTGAATTCAGCAGCCTTGATGGAATAAAGTACAGTATCATGTGCACTTTATTCCGTCAAGGCTGCTGAATTCAACTGGGAGCAGACTGCAGTGGGTGCGCAAATTGTGGCTACCCCGATGCAATAGAGAAATCAGCGAGATATTTATCATACCTAAAATCTCGTACTGCAAAGTATGGTATTTCAGTCGTCTAGTTTGCTGGCTCTTTCAGTGATTTTACCTGCTGGACAGTCAATAATTATTTGATTGTTAATGGCTACAACATTCAAACACTTTGATTTGTTGATTCATTACTACTGTACTAATTTTACTCTTTGGTTTAAAGTTTCCCCAAAACATTTTTTAACGGACAGACCAAAAATTCTGATTCAGCATCGTTCAACTTGAAAAAAAAAACATCATTAAACTTCTTACCCACATTTGGAGAATTGGGATCTTTGTTTATGGACTACATTAAAGCGACATTCAGAGATCGTAGAGAGTTTCTTAAGCAAAGTCCAGCCACTTGAAACAGTCTCTAAGCGTTAAAGGCACTATCAGTGATTGCTTAAATCAGAAAATCAAAAATATAAACAATCGCAAAATCAGAATCTTTGCATCTCTGCAACAGTATAGGTGCTGTCCCCACCTAACAGACCATACAAGTGATAGGAACTAATAGAGACAAAACATGATATTTTTGTAGCGCACTGAACTTGTTCGCAGAGATTAGTTAACACTTTTCTGGTCCGTATGTATGTATGTCTGTCGTCTGTCTGTCTGTCATGGGTTGCTGTTCCGCTGCGGTCCGTGTTGTTTCACGGCTTGTGTACGATTTATCTGGAGTTCCGTTAAGGCGTATGAGGATGTAACTTGGTGGTGGAAAGAAGCGGGTCCACGAGTTCTCGGGACATGATTAGATTTTGGATTTGTCAAATATGCTAATTATCTAATGCCATAATTAACGAACATTTTCGCGCAAGGCTTTTTACAAGTTTTCTGGAGTTCTGTAAGGTGTATCATGATGTAAATGGGTGAAGGGAGCGGGCTGGGAGTTCTCGAACTGATTTAGATTTGGCGGTGTAATTCGGGACACAAAAGTATGTAAATGAGATAAATAATATGCAAAATCAGCGTAATGCTATATTTTGACGGTAAATCGGATACGGAAAATTCCTTCACTGCATGAAAGCCTATCATGGGCACATGGTATGCAAATGAGTAATTAAATAGGCATATGGCGGTATCGATGAAAACGGTTACATGGAAATAGCAAAAATTCCTTGCTTCATGAGACTAGTCTGCCATCATCTTTGTGTGAATCATAGTTAGGTCAAAAGTGCATGGGGGCCACTTAAAGGGGCATTGCTGTGAATAATGCATTGAATAATTTAATATGCGTAATGCTTATCGCTTGATGAAACGGTACATTGGGGATGCAAAATATCTGGGAACATGGAGGGGGGCAGGTTGGGTGTTAATGAGAGGGAGTAGGGTAGTTGGGGGGAAGGAGAAGGGTGTTGGGGAGGGGAAGGGGTCGGGGAGGGGGAAAAGGGCGTTGGGGACCAGGAGGGGGAAGGGAGTTGGGGTGCCAAAGGGACAGTTGGGGAGGGGGTGTTGAAGGGTGTTGGGGAGGTGGTGGGGAAGGGGTTTTGGGGAGTGGGGGGTGGTGTTGTTGGGGGTTGAGGTGTGTTGGGTGTTGAGGGTGTGGGCCGGGGGTGGAGTGTGTGGGGGGTTAGGAGGGGGTGAGGTCTAGTGGATAGGGTGGTTGGGGAGGGGGGGGTGGTGGGGTTGTTGAGGGGTGTGGGGAGGGGGTTGGACTGTTGAAGGGGTTTTTGGTTTGTGGGGGTTGGGTTGTTGAGGGGTGTTTGCGGAGGGGAGGGGGGGGTGGGGGGTAGGTGGCGGGGGGGGGTGGGGGAGGGGAGGTGGCGGGGGTAGGGAGGGAGTAGGGGGTGTAGTGAGGGCAGGGACAGGGCGGGGCGGTGCGGGAGGGGGAGGAGGGGGTGGGAGGGGGGCGTGGAGAGGGAGTAGGGTTGGGGGGGGAAGGAGAAGGAGTGTGGGGGAGAGGGAGCGGAGTGGAAGGGTGTGACGGGTGGGGGGCAGGGGGGGGAAGGGGGGGGGGAGGGGGAAGGTCGGGCGGGGGGGGCCGGAAGGGGGGTTGGGGGAGGGGGGGGTGTTGAGAAGAGGAGTTTGGGTATTGGGAAAGAGAGGTGGGGTGTTGGAAATGGGGTGGGGTGTTGGGTTGTTGTTGGTGTTGAGGGTGCGGTGTGGATTTGGGGGGGGGGGGGTGGTGGGGAGTGGGGGAGGGGGTGGGGTTGGTTGTGCGGGGGTTGTGAGCGCAGGGGGTGAGGTGTGAAGGGTGTTGGGGAGCGGGGTTGGGGTTGGGGGGTGGTTGAGGGAGTTGGGGAGGGGTGGGGGTGTTGAGGAGGTGTTGGGGAGGGGGAGGGGATGAAGGTGTTGACAGAGGGTTGGGGTGTTGTTGGGGGGGTGTTGAGGAGGGGGTGGGGTGTGTTTGTTAGGGGCCCGGTGTTGGGGAGGGCGGGTGTTGCAAGGGTGTTGGGGAGGAGGGAGGGGGATGAGGTGTTGAGGTGTAGAGGGGTTTGGTGGAGGGGTGGCTTGGTGTTGAGGGGATAATTGGGGATGGGGTGGGATTTTGAAGGGTGTGAGGGGAAGGAGGGGGAAGGGAAGAGGTTATGCTTGTGGCGTATTGGGGAGGGGCGTGTGGTCGGTTGGGGTTTGTGAGGGGTGAGTTGGTAGCGGGTAGGTTGGGGTTGTTGAAGGGTGTTTGGTAGGGATGGGGTGGCGTGTGGGGGTTGGCGGTGGTGTGTTGGAGGGCAGGCGAAGTGGGGGGGGGAAGGTGTAGGGGAGGTGATTGGGGGGCCGGGGGGAGGGCAGGGCATACCGAGGGGGGGTTTGGGGAGGGGGGGAGCGTGTGGCCCAGGGGTGGTGGAGAAGGAGAGGACGGGTAGGTTGTGGGCGAAGGAGACAGGGGTTGGGGTAAGGGGAGGGGGAAGGGGGCGTGGGAGGGGGAAGGGAGGTTGGGGAGGGGGACCAAGCGGGGAAGGGGGAGAAGGGGGTGGGAGGGCGGACAGGGCTGTTGGGGCAGGGGGAGGGGGAAGGGTGTGGGGAGGGGGAAGGGTGTGGGGAGGGGGGAGGAAGCGGGGGTGTTGGGAGGGGGGTGTGGTGTTGAGTTGGGGAGGGGGGTGCAGTGGTTTGATTGGGGAGGGGGTGGGGTGTTGTGGGTGGTGAGGGAGTGTTGGGAGGGTGGGGGTGGGGGGTTGTGGGAGTTGGGGAGGGGTGGGGTTCGTTGATGGGTGCGGTGTTGAGGAGAGGGTGGGTGTTTGATAGCGGTGTTGGAGGGGCGTGGGGGTGGTGAGGGGTTGTTGGGGGGGGGGGGGGTTGAGGCGGGGTGTTGGGGAGGGGGATGAGGTAGTTGCGAGGGTTGGGGTGTTGCGGGTGTTGGGGAGGGCTGGGGTGGGGTGGTATTGTTTAGGGGTGTTGGGGAGGGCATGGGGTGTTGAAAGGGTGGTTGGGGGGGTCCAGGGGAGGGGGATTGAGGTCTGTCTGCGGCGGTCGCATGTAGAGGGGTGTTGGGGAGGGGTTGGTGTGTTAGAGGTTGTTGGGGATGGGGTGGGCTATTTGAGGGGATGTTTTTGTGTTTGGGGAGGGGGTGGGACGTGTTTGGGGGGGAGGGGGTGGAGTTGTTGGGAGAGGGAGTGGGGTCGTTGGGGGAGGGACGGTGGCGGGGGGTGTTGAGGGTTGTTGGGGAGGGGGGTGGTGCGGGGGGTGTGCGCGGGGTGGGGGGGGAGCGGGTGGGGGGGGTGGGGGGGGGGGGGGGAAGAGCCCGGGAATCGGCGGGGGGGTTGCTGGTGGGTGGGGGGCGCGGGCGGTGAGGGGGCGGCAGGGGTGGGGGAAGGGGAGTTGGGGGGGGGGGAGGGGGATGAGGGGTGGGGGGGGGTTGGCGGTGGTGGGGAGGGGCGTGGGTGTGGGGGAGGGGGGATGTAGGGGTGGGGGGTGTCGTGGTGGGTGGGGGGGGTTGGGTGCTTGGGGAGGGGGGGGTGGTGGCGGTGGGGTGGGGGGGTCGCGGGCTTGGGGTGGTGGGGAGGGGGAGAGGAGGTGCGGTGTGGGAGGGGTGGGTGGTAGGTAGGGGGATGGGGTCTTTGGGGTGTTGGGGCAGGGGTGGGTGTTTGTTGCGGCGGATGGTGGGGGAGGGGGTTGGGGTGTTGCGGGGGTGTTGGGGGGGGGTATGGGGGTTGTTGCGGGGGTTGGGGGAGGGGGTGGGGTTGCTTGCGGGGGTTTGGGGAAGGGGTGGTGTTGCGGGGTTTGGGGAGGGGTGGGGTGTTGCAGGGTGTTGTTGGGGAGGGGGATGAGGGTGTTGCGGTGGGGGTTTGCAGGTTCGAAATACCCCCACATGACCACATGCACAAGTGCATGCAACTTTTTGGATGTGCATGTAAGTTTCACTATTTACCTGCACTTGCATGCAAAATGTTAGTCATGAAATTGATACACCTGAACAAATAACATACTCCATTTCAATTTGGAGAGGTTGTAAATTTTAAAAATAAGAGTGATTAAGGGGATGACCCGAAATTAAGTTGTACATCTGATTGAATGCCTTCATCCCAGAACACCATCTGTGAAGTTTAGCACCGATATTTCAAATCCGTTTCAGGTGAGAGCTAAAAAATATGATTTTGTATGCACATAGAGGAATGTGCTAAAATTAATATGGTTAGACCAAAAATAGGGCACATTTAATTCATAACATCCAACCAAACCCTTTGGCCCTAAGTTTCAAAGGGTAGGATAAATGAGAAACCTAGTACTTTCTTCAGATTACTGTTTATTTTGACCACTTCCATGTAAAATTGGACGAGGCTATTAGCGACGGGCATGGACTAAGAAACTGTTATTCTGATTCATTGTTATATTCCTACCAGGAACTGTGCACTGTGCATGTACAAGTATTTGTTGCATGTAACTTTTAGGTTACATGCACAGGTGCATGGACGTTTTCATGGTAGTCGGAACACTGGGATGTTGGGGAGGGGGTGGGTGTCTGGGGACGGTGGTGGGGAAGGGGGGGATGTGTTGCGGGGGGTGGGGACGGGGGGTTGCGGGGGTGGGGGAGGGGGTTCGGTGTGGGGAGGGGGTGGTTTTCGGTAGAGTGGGGTGTTATGGATGTTGGGGAGGGGTGGGGTTCTGCGGTATGTTGGGGTGGGGGTGGGATGATGCGGGTGTTGGGGAGGGGGACTATCTTGCAATCATCACTGTATATGCTGCACAACTTTTCGCTGAACACATTCTATTAAGATAATTGCAATCTGTCGCTGCTCTTGTTCTACAGCTATGTGCGAAAGCAGGCGAGACTTGTGGTTCGAGAAACCGCCTGTAATCTTTACTGTCCATACGGACACTTTAATAAAACACGTAATTGATGGAGGATTCGGTATCTTGAATCTGTGTTGTCGTTCTTTTCATATCAATTTTTCAGTTGGAAAAAATACTAATGGGATTTACAGAATATCCTACACTTTTAAACAAATTCAAATATTTTGAATATTTAAGGCGTAGCCTGATCTGTCTAGTGAGTCGCCTGTGGTAAGAAAAAGACTTGCTATACTCCAGTTAACCTGAGTCAATGACGTCAAAAACATTAGAGTGTTTTGCGTGTATATTTGCGCCCCGGGCTTTAAAGCGTGTGCGTGTGACGTCAGCAGCTTTGAATCAACGCTCGCGAATTTAATGCTGTGAGGACTATTGCATACCCTATGAAGTAACTGACTCAAGGAAGATTAAAAGCACTATATTGTCATGAACTATAACGTCCACAACCGTAAACTATCTTTACTCACGAAGGTATAACGCGACTAGTTCTAAGCCACGCCAAGACGGAATCGAACCTGTGACCCTCGGTCTCAAGTCGAGCGCGCAGTGAATAGAGCTAAAGAGGAATTCCCTGTTAGGTCTGTTGACACTAACAAGCTTATACCTCGTGACATTACTCCCCGTCCTTACAAGGCACGTCCCGGGCCTTAAACTCCTGCCTCCTTGATACAAGGTATGTAACTGCAGTCATTTTGATCCACCGCTGCCACCAAGTACTATAACATCTATTGATATTGAACCTGTTGAGCATCTTCCATCTGGAGCTGACTCCTCATGGGATGAATGGCGATGCAGACTGAGAACTGGAATTGGCTGATCTAAGGTTTCCCTGCAAAATTAGGCTACCTGGAAGCAGATCAGGATACTGCTTGTGGTTGTGAGACAGCACCACAGACAATGGAACATCTCTTGGTCTGCCCACTGCTGGAGCAGCAATGCACAGACAAGGACCTTGCAGAATTCAGTAAAGCAGCCAGACTTTGTACCCATCTCTAGCTAGGTTATATTTGAGAACCTACTTTGTTTGGATACGACAAGAAGAGATCCGGCGGTGTTCATCTGCTGCTTTGCCCCTATAGCTCTTAAGGACCATAAAATAAACCTATGATGAAAATTCAAATTGATTAATTTGGAGGTAGGCTATGCGTTCATACAAAAAATCGGGTTGTCCTTCCCACCACAGGGAGGATTCGTAGGAGTTGGGTACCCATGCTCGTTCCAGGGGTTCTAAAAGTGACCCCTAACAGGACCAGTTTTCAGTGACATATTCTCTTTTTCAGTTAAAATATACCCCCTTTAGAACGGGATCAATTTGCAGTAAAATTATATCCCTGCGGGACCTGTTTTCACTATGAATTAAAGGGGCATTTCGTGATCCACAGCCTCGTCCCCCCAACTTGCCTCAAACAAGTTGAGATTTTCATATCATCTGAACTGTTGGCATAAGTATAGTACGTGTGCCAAATCTTAAGTGCATATTCGGTCTACTCTAGAGGAAATTTGCAATTTTGTATTTTCTGTCCGTAAACGCACAGAAATTACCACACAGTGGCCTATGGGGCAGCGTGATGCAAACATTTGCTCATAACATCAAAATGCATCTTCAGGATCAACTGAAATTTTGGAAACAACCTTTTCTTGAGAATATCTATTGAACCATAAACAAAAATGAAGGTGCTAGGATCACGAAATGCACCTTTAAAAATGGAGCTAAAAAAGAACCCACATATAAGAGAAATAACACGTTGCTATTGTAAGAAAAATTGCACACTCAGGGTTATTTGCTAACATGTTTAAATTCATTTTCCTATTTATATCAATGAACTAGTCACAATCTTAACTAAATTTGATACCCCTAGCGGGACTAAAACTTGATTATTGTGAATTTGATACTCCTAGAGGTATTCCCGGATTTGCAGCTAGTCCCTCTTTTGGAACGAGCACAGGTACCTGAGCAAAATCCATACCCCCCTTCCACAAAATCTCTTACTGTTCCTTTAAGGCCTCCTAAGGGAGGGGTCATTATTTATGCCGGGGGAAATGGAGGATTTCAACTTTTTTCGGCAAAAATGTTCGCGTTCCCCCTCGCTTCCGTTCAAAAATTTCACACTCCCCCCTTGATCATGCTGATTTCCCCATTTAAAAGTTCATGTTCCCCTCTCTCTTGTTGATGAAAAATTTCACGTTCCCCCCGCTCTCTTACAAAAATTTTTCGGGTTCCCCCCTCAAATCCTCCATTCCCCGTGGCGTAAATAATGATCCCTCCCTAAAGGTCCGCAGATGATAAATCCTGCTCAAAAAGAGATAACTAACCTGTTTTATTTGTGGTGTTTGTAGGTAAATGGGTGTGTCATGCCTGTGAAGTGGATGCTGAATTAGATGCCCTTTTTGGATCAAGTGATATGAGTACTAATGGGGAAGAGATGCAGCCTATCCGGTAAGGAAATGTCCAATTGAAATTGCGACAGAATACTGATATCCTAATGCAGTTATGCAAATGCCACAAGGAAAGAATAGTATAGGTGGCAGAAGTGGGAGGACAGAAGGGATAACTTCCCACTTGCTAACTCTTGGGTCCCCCTCTGTCCTTCTTCTCCTCCACTTAATTTGTAGCTAGTCTTCCTGTACAAAAATATTGGAAAAAAAACTTTTTCAGGTAATAATGAAGCAGCTCGGTTTCTATTTGGTCAGTGCGTGCTTATCCCTACAAGTGTAACAGGCGCGGATCTAGGGAGGGGGCGCGCGAGCCCTCCCGGTAATTCTGCAAAAAACCTTGCAAAATCAGCCATTTGGACAAGTTAGCAGTTCGCCCCCAGTTAAGTAGTAATTTGACGTTTTTCAACATCATGGATCCGCCCTTTTTTCTCTGTCTGAGTAGTAATTACAATATTACATTTACATGCAGGTATTTCCATAATGTTGACAATTTAGGTTTACACCACTGATAACATGGTAAATGTAAGGGGAATACCTAAATGTTACATTTGATACTAGCTAGATGTTACCATTTAGGTATTCCACCCGGTTCATTTTAGTATACACCAATGTTACATGTAGTTTACACCACTGTTATAACATGGTAAATGTAGGGTGGAATACTATAAATGTGACATTTAGGTTTTCCACCAAGTTACATTTAAGTATACGGCCACCACTGCATAACATGCTGAATGTAAGGTGGAATACCTTTACATTTAGGTATTCTGGCCATCATGTTACAAAGTGGTTCACAAGGCTAGGATATTAACAATGATGCACCAGGTGTCTGGATTTTGTAAACATGGCACGAGGATATTTCCAGAATATGCACCCCCATCTTTTAACTTTGGTGTTATGCATATTTAGAATGCTTACCATTGTTATTAATATCAAACTGAAGTGAATATGCCCAAAACACCACTTTATATAATAAAAAATATGTTTAGTAGTTTATCTGTCAATCTGCTTGAAAATTCTTAGCTTGCCTTACTCATAGGGCCGATTAGCACAGCTGGCAAGGTCAAAACACTCGTTTTTTTCCCCTGGCTTGAAAAGCAGAAGGGGGATTATGCTATCAGTCAAGACGGCGTCGGCGGCGTCCAAAACAATCTTGTGAACGCGATTAACATGAGACCCATAAGGGTTATGGTGATGTAACTTGGGGGGTGGGATCGGAGTGCCATGCGCTTTATCTGATTAGATTATGGGCAATGGCATATGCTAATTAGGTACCTAATTTGAATAATTAATGAGTTGATGGTTAAACGCGGACGAAACATGAGACCCATAAGGGATATGGGGATGTAACTTGGTGGGTGGGCTCGGACTGCCATGCCCTCTCATCTGATTAGATTATGAGCATGGCATATGCTAATTAATGCATAATTAATGAGTAATTGGGGTTATGTTTGTTTTTTTTACCCCAAAAGCTTGTGAACAAACTATCTGAAGATCCATAAATCCGATTTTGATTTGAATACTTGGTGGTTGGAGGGGTGGGGAATCATGTACTCTCGTGCTGATTAGGTTGTGGCGCATGATATGCTAATTTAAATAGCAATTGCATCTTTATGGGCCAATTTGGGGTATTTTCACCAAAAAACTTGTGAACAAAAAATATTGAAGATCATTAAGTCCGATTTTGAGGTAAACTTGGATGGAGGGTGGGGAATAATGTACTCTCGCGCTGATTAGGTTTAAAGGTTGGGTTGTCCGGGTATTAAAGGGGGTGTCCGGGTTTTAAGGGGGCAGGGGTCCGGGTTTAAGGGGCGTGTTGGCTTTTCAGGGGGGTTTGTCGGGTTTTAAGGGGGGTTGTCCCAGCTTTAAGGGGTGGTGGGTTTAGGGGATGTTTGGGGTTAAGGTGGTTGGTCGGGTTTAAAGGGGGTTGTCCGGGGGTTAAGGGGGGGTTGTCTGGACTAAGGGGGATGTTGGGATTTAAGGTGGGTTGTCCGGGTTTAAAGGGGGGTTGTTGGCTAAGGGGGCCTGTGTGGTTAAGGTGGTTGCCACGAGGTTTAAGGGGGGGTTGTATCCAGGTTAAGGGGGGTTTTGGGGGGTTTAAGGGGATTTTTGGTTTTAAGGGGGGGGTTTTTGGGTTTAAGGGGTTTGTGCACAAAATAAGAAAAATCACAAGGGTAATGACATTTGCAGATGATTTATTTAAAAATTTAAACGCTACCCGCCAGGGGGGGGATTTAGCGGTTCGAGAAACGCGACGTGTATTTTTTGGTGTTTTGGTGTGCTTTTGTCCAATAAACCTTGGAAATGTTGTTGGTAGCTGATTTACAATTCCAATCAATGCGGTTTTAAGGAAATTTTGTATCCTCTTCAGATCTCTTGATGTCCATCAAGATAAGTGAAGTTCTTATACAGGAAAAAATCATATTTAAATAGATAACCCTTAAGATAATTTTGTACAATTTCTATTCTCTTTGTTTTTTCTGTTTTCAGTCTTGCTCGTTTTCCATCACATGAAGGTGTCCACCTTCACCCATGCCAACAGCCTGCAACCAGCCAAAAGGGTCGATGGGTCTGTCTTATGGAAATGACTCAATAATTTGCTAAATTAACTTCATTATTTGTATTACCGGGATAAAAGCAAGAAGATAAGATTGGTCTCACACACTGTACGCAAATTTCTATTTTGCTCTGAAAATTAAACACAAAAAATGGAATTAGTGCATCCTGGAAAAGTGAGAAATATTGCATAATATAACTGCTACACCCAAACTGGTACCTACACCTGTTGCACCCTCCAATAGCTATGACACGGAGAGTGGTTTGTCCCAGACATAGCTTGAGAATATTACACATCCATGAATTGTACCTTGTTAACACTTCTTGGCGAAAGGGCAAGCCCATTTAAAAAATTGGGTGATTTTTGGGTGATTTATAATAGCTGCTGCATGTTGTCTAGGGATAATTAATTTCTCCAAAATGGTGAATGTTTTGTGAGTGAAGAATTTTGGATCAAATATTGATATTATCACTCTAAGGACAAATTTGGATTTGACTATAAAAATGCCAAGTAAAACAAAAAAAAACATGAGTAAAATTGTGATTGGAATTCAAATTTTTCGTGTCAAAATTTTACGTGTCATTTTCCATGAAATAAAAGCCCACTATCACTAAATGGGGATTTTTTGTATTGGTGTATTTATCTGTATTATATTTAACATGTCGATGCAATTGTAAGAATTCATGATATATGACTTGAGTTTGATTTTTTTTTTGGATCGGTATACGGTATGGCTATTTCAACACATCTGATTAAAAAAAAATAAAGGCTAGGAAGGTTAAAAAGAAAAAACCTACCTCTTTCGCACACTTGTGTGACCCAGTAGTACTGTCCTGATGTAGACTAGTCTGTAAGCCAGCCGATGCATGCACAGTGTCTGATCTGCTGTACTGGTGGAAATGCTGTTGTTTTGTATTGTACTAGCAATGAAGAACGGACATTGATAGGCCAAAAAATCAAGCAATATCAGTTGCAACGCGGCCAATACCCAATACAATTAAAAATTAAACTGGAAACTATTTGGTGCTTGCCCACAACGTATCCGCTTCGCAAAGCATTCAGCACGTCAGTGCACATGACTCGTACACGATCAAGACTCGCACCGAGGCTGAGTGAGACTGGTGAACTGGCGAAGAGTCATCACTACTGATGGATTAAGTCTGGCTGCTACGGGGGCATCTATCATATCCACATCGATTTTGTTCAATGATAAAATCACTGCCTATAAAAATCTCCTTCGCTCACTATGAATGGTCTTGAAAAGACGGTGTACTTCCTCATTGTTCCATCGCTTCAGAAACACCACAACGCGATTTTATCTACTGCACGATTCAGCCGTCCAGTGTTTATATTCTATGTATTTGCTATTTTTCGCAAAACAGGCGCAATCACTTGTTTGGACTTGCTACAATGCCCATTCTTTGCCCTGATTGTCAAGGAACTTAGCATATCATGAGGTTATTTAGGGGGGTTTGGACGTCAAGAAAAAATCCTTAAATTATAAGAAAAAACTAAAACACCGCGGACAGTATAGCTTCCAAAGGACCGATAACACGGACTTTTCTATTGGGTGTAAAACGACCTTTGACCGAAGTCGATGCCTGGTTTTACGTACGTATTTTCCGATTGGCCGTTGGACGTAAATGGCAGCACATATCATTAATGACGTCACACTTTGTTTTGATCGAGAAGTCGATCACTTGTGCACAGTACATTGTGCTCCCAGTGGAGTAAGACAAGTGGAAACAGCAAATTTTCACTGACATCACTCTGCATTGTTTTTCAGGACCACTTCTCCTGGTTCACAAGGCAAATCAACCCCAGAAGTAGCCATTCCAAATCAGTCTCGACCAGCCAACCTTCCAGAGCAGTCTGCTTCAAACGTCAGCGGTGGCAAGCTAGAGGGAATCACTGATCCGGCCAGCTGGTCCATACAGGATGTCATCGGCTATTTCACACGTTGCGGTTTCGCTGAGCAAGCTACTGCCTTTGGCGAACAGGTAAATAGTTTTATAACATGACTTTCATGTCGGACACTGGAATTGTGCAATTGTTAAAATGTTACATTTCATGGGTTTGGGTTTAGAAGAAGTGGTGGACCGGTTGGTGAAGGCGAATGGTGTACGTTGGTATGGGCATGTGGTGAGGAAGGATGATGACCATGTTTTTAAGAAGGGCTTTTGAGTTGAGGTGGGTGATTTGAGGAGGAGGAGATGACCAAAGAGGATATGGAAGAAGCCAAGTGGAGTAGGAGGGTTGGGTTGAGGATGGAGGTTGCATTGCATCGGGGAAGTGGAAGGAAGGAGCAAGGGCGATTGCTACGAGTGTGGAGTAAATCCGGCCACCCGTTTTATGGGACAAAACCGGATTTAAATTAAAACTTTGGATTTACTACTACTACTACATTAGCCAATGAGAGCCCATAAATTTATTTCAGATACATAATCTTATTTTCTTCGTGATTTCTTTTACAGGAAATTGATGGTAAATCACTTCTACTCCTCAAGAGGACCGATGTCCTGACAGGACTATCAATCAAGCTTGGACCAGCTCTTAAGATGTATAATCATGTCATGAAACTTCAGTTACACAATGCACCACCACAGGCACCATTATAATGACTCCCAAGTTACACAGCTAGTTTTCTTCTACCCATGCAGGCAGACCGGATTTTCCGTAAGGTGACCCATTTGCCCCACTTCTGACACACTTAAAGAGACATGAGGAGATTTCCAGAAAGAAGCGCCCCCAATTTTCCTCGAACCCCGGTTTTTGTGTCGCCTGCCTTAAAGGTCCATGGACATGGCTGAGTAGACATTTCTTAATTTCTTACATTTCGTACCTCAACAGTATCCTGATCATATTGCAACACAGATTTTTAAAAGTGAACATCTGGAAAGTGTTAAATTTCAAGGATAAATATACCCAATCAGACAGGGCCTTCTCCTGTTTCCGCGAACGCGTATCAAGATGCTGGAGTTGGATTTGACCCCGTTAATGACGCCAGAGTAACAAGTTGTAAACAAAGCTCACATCGTGACACGTGCACAGTGCCCTGCATAACAGCAGGACCAATAGGACATCAACACGATGCATGATTCATGACACATTGCATGACGACGAGAAAACCGTGATCTATAGCTATTATTTATCATTATTTAAACAATTATTAAATCAATTCAAATTTCGAAAATTTACTGTGTGAAACACCTGGGGCGACGAAGTGGACGAACAAAACCCACTCCAGGTATCTCTTCTTGTCGGTTTCTTTGTCTGGGAACTTGAATAAAGCTATTCTGTTCTGATTCTCCTTGTCGGTATGGTCGCGTAATGGTGCAGCCGTCGACAATAGAGCGCATTCTTATCGTAATTTTTAAGGCGTCAAATCACCGAAAATTTATGCCATATGAATACAACACGTACAACGCATATATCGCGAGAAGATTACGATAGTCAGGCAATTTCAAAAACGGGTTGCGGGTTCTTTTTGCACTGTTTGTCCAATAAACCTTCGAAACGTCTCGGGTAGGGGTGTCTACAACCGAGTCCAGTGAAATTTTCGAGAAATTTGTATCCTCCTCCTGTCACTTTTAAAGGATGAACCACATTTATTGTGTCGCCGCAAGGATTTGCAGGAGGCACGTACCAGTCCTTAATTCTGTCTGAGTCCTGACCTATGCCGTTTTTAAAAAGTTTTGGAAAAGTTTCTCATTGAGAAGTAAAGTCCATTGCTACAGAAATTGGGTCAAAGATGCCGTCTTGGGAATCCCTCATATGATGAGGTCAGGGGTCATGTACCAGTCAAAGGTCATATGCTCGGCTGTCCGGTCAGTATTTCCCCACGGTGAAGTCTTGTCACAGACTGCGAAAGATAATATCTAAATTTGTACTACTGCGCGAGAGATTACGTTAGGGTGACTGTCCGCATGACAATGTTAAAAAAGGTCTATGAGGTGAAGTTTTAAAATGGGTGAAAAATCAATTGGCCTCATTCCGAGAAGTGAAATCCAATTCTACAGAACTTGTGTTCATAGATGCCCTTGGGAACCTTCATATAAATGAGGTCAATGGTCATGTCCCGCAAATCAAGGTCATAGGCTACGGCGGTCCGGTAAGTATTTCCCACGGTGTAGTCCGTGTCCAACGGAGTGCGAAGGATATTATCTAATTGGTACTGCTCGAGAGATTAGCCGTTATCAGTCCGTCATAGCGGAATCGTTAATGAAACTAAATCTCAAATTATCTCACGGAAAACGAAGGGGGTTCTATGGAGGTTTTTGCATCAGAGGATTTGTTACTATGTTTTGTTTTGAATAATGTATCGTAATTGGTGCTGACCTATAGAACATAATAGCGAGAAATGAACATTTTGTGGTCGGTTACTTCGTGTCTCCGCAGACACAAAAGTTAACAAACAAACCGAACGCAAGTCTCTAAATCTCTACTACGGGCGCATCCATTTTTCCCACATGCCTTTCGATCTTTTTCCAGTCTTGGAGAATTTCAAACGTTGGTTTCAATTTACGCCAACTTTTTTTTTCAATTTTAGAACAGGATATACGTACTTACCGGACTACGCCGTAGTCATATGGCAGTCAGTTTCAAATGGGTTGCAAACTCAAATTGCCATAATTTGAAAAGTTGAAGTCCTTCAAAGTTAAAAAATCAATCACCCCCCCCCCCCCCCGAAAAAATCAGGGTACACAACTCGCATCTGTGCAACCTCCATTCCATGATTGGTTGAGGATCCATGCAATTAGCATTGCATATGGGGCAATCAGGAGCCTGTAAACTGCTCCTCCCTTACCCAACTCGCACGAATAGGATTACCAAAAAGGTGGACCCTTGTTGTTAGCTTAAGGTACACTATGAATTTGGCGCAGTTACTTCTTAACAGAATAACACTGCATGCTCCCATGCATAGAAGTTCCCAAATTCATAAATGTGTCAGTGTGCATGTCACCTTAAAGGAAAGGAGGCAACAATGATTGTATGGTCAAAAAGTTCTAAATGTTAGGGAAAATGGAGTGTAAAATCGCCATATATAATTTATGTGCAACACTTTTACAAAATTGAGCCAATAAGCTCAATCCCCTTGGCCCAGTTCAGTAGCTTCTTTACTATAGTATTGGAAAATACACCCCTGGCTTTTTTAGGGTATGATATATGATACCCAGAACACACAAGGTCAGACATGTAAATGATGTACAAGGACAACCCACTGAACTGTTCCTGGTGCATGAGCTTGTTGTTTATCAAGTGTAAGTCCGTCAACATTTAAATTAAAAACAAATACTTCAGTGGTAGCATTTCTAAAATAGATTGCCGAGAAAAAGTAGATATTATGCATTTCAATTATCTCCCAACCAAAGAACAATGTAATTAAAGATCTTATAGTGTGTGAAATGATTTGTAAAACTTCAACAAAATTTAATATTATGGTTGTGTTGCTGTAGGGATAAACATAAATGGGTAAGGTACTATTTAAATCTTTGCTATTTGCAAAAGGTTAATAGAATTTTCTTTAAATCAAGTTACTTTTGATTTGTAAAATATTTTATTTTGTGTGCTAAAATGAAGCATAGATTCATTTTGAAGATTTTATTTGGTCAGTAACTATGCAGATGCTGCAGGAAAAAAAAAGCAGGTAGAGTAGCAGTAGAATCATGGTGTATTGAATCAATCCCATAATGCAGTACATGTGCTCTACTGTGCTACATGTACTTGGATAAGTTCCAAGAAGTCAGGACAACAAGACATTCTATCATGCTAAAAAATCCATAAGTACTAATAATGTTTGTGGGTAAAATTAGTGTAAAAGTCAGGATTTTTTATGACCAGTAAAATAGGATTTGTGGGATCACAACCTTATTGAGGTTGCATTGTGGGAGTGACTCAAAAACACCTCTGCAGTAGTGAGTATTATGAGTGTTTCAAACAAAGCAGTCTGAAATAAATAGATCATTCCAAGTTTGCTCCATGTATTCTGTGCGTTTGAAGATAATTTGAAGGTGTTCTACAAAATATGGTGTATATATATAAAATGAAAAGTACAGGAGTTTAGAATGGAAAATCAGAAGGCAATCAGAGAAAACTAATCCCTAATGCTTGTGGTGTACCTATACTTTACAGTACACACATCAGTACAGATAAAAAGTGCTTATATATTCTAAGAAAACAAGAACCTTTCAAGATCGTGTAAAAAAATCAATTATTACTAACATTTTTTGATTTAAAATAAGCTAAGTGTGGGTTTGTGTGTCCTTGGAGTCAAAACATGTCATGTGCATGTGACTAAGACAGCAAAATAGAAATACTATACTTTGGTTCACAATTTCTTGGACAGTTTAGAACATACGCCCACTTCCCTGCCAAAATGGTTCACCATCGCGTTGCATGTAGATGCTGTACATCCAACGATCAACATCCAAGAAATCATGAGCCAGAGTCTAGTATGATTGCAGAAATGCATCTTTCAGCCTTGAAGGTGACTATACACTGTTCAAGTTCGAGGGATGACGTCACTTGGCGACGTGTTAGTTTTCTTGCCCTATAAATGCGCGATAACCTTGGAATTGCAGCATTTATGCACGCGAATAAAGGTGGCACATTCGAAACGCTAGAGCGAATGCAGAGGCACGTCATGTCGTCACCCTTGAACTTAACGAACATTGGTTCAGAGATACAAGATAATTTTTCAAATGTTCCAAAGCCATCTTATTAACCACCATGTGTTATAAGGTATACAGAATCTACCAGCTAGGGTTCAAAGGGTTAAACTGAAGAGAGTTCAATTTAATTAGAAGATTTGAATAGTGGGTTTTGACTGCATCTTGCACATCATTCATTTTTTTTACTTAAAATATAAGACCAAGAAAAATAGATTTGTCTTAGTAACTTGCAATGCACAGCTATAAGAAATTAGATTTGCTGTGTAATTGACTAAAAGCAAAAAAAATGTGGCTGTAAAATGGCCCAAAACAAAATCAAAAAATAAAAATCCTATGTAGCATTAGCTATAGTTTTTGTCAAAGGTTCTGAGCCACTTTTTTTTCCTTTTTGCCAAAATGTGAACAGCTTAGCTGTGGTTTCTTCATTAGATGACTGATGTTATTTTTGTTGTCTTATCATTGGTACAGTGTTGCAATGAATACTTTTCCCAAAGATGCTCATGTTGCAAGATTAAAGAACTCATTCAGTGTAATATTATGACAAACATTTTTTTTTGGCCATACTTAATGGCTTCATTGAAATAATCTTTGTATAATTCTCTTGTATACAAAAAGGTGTATATTATCAATATTCTTTATACGGACAGCAGCTTTGTATCTTGTATATTAATTTGTTTTCTGATTTTAAGACAATTTTTCCATGAAGTTCTTTTGGACAATATATCCTAGCAGACTAATCTAATTTATGCTGTTTCTTATACACACATTTGGGACTGCGTAGTTGACATTTTTATGTTAGCTTATGTTGCTAATGGGCCTAGTGATGGGACCTTGTGGAACACCACTAAGGACAATAGAAAATCTGTCCTGGTTTGTTATGTACCTACAATTTATATTGCCTTCCTTACTTGGTTAGGACTGATTTTTATGCATTTGGTGCACCATGCTTGTGCAGGCCATTGTGTGCAGAATAGTGAACCATGCACTGTGTGCTTCTCGTTAATTGTGCATAGTGCAAGTTGTCCAATTCAGAGCATTGAGCTTCTGATTGGGGCACCACACGTTCTGCAGTTTTTCAAATTGTGACTCTTGAAGAGTGAGAATAGTGCTGGGACGTTTAAACGTTTACACGAACGGAAGTTGTCTCAAACCGTTTAGAAAAATTCACTACAAGTTACACGTCAGCAAAAACCCTACTAAATTTTTTTTTCAGTACTTATTTTAATTGCTGCAGTCAAATTTTCACCAAAAATTACCCCGCCGTCAGTGAAACGTTAAAGAAATCCCCACGTTTTTTACCATTTCTTGGCGTGGAGTGGGTTTTGATCGGATATTCACCGAAAAACACAGCCCCAATTACGCGGTGTTGCTTCAATTACAGAGATATACAAAAAAAAAGTAAAATGGACAGCCGTAATGGCATCTTCCGCCAGTGATTTGTCGTGGGAGCTTTGGGATATTCACCTCTTTATTTTGGATATTTTTATAATTATTAAAACATAACATAGTAAGTATGTACAAAAAACACATTTTGTGGTTTTCATTCAAGATGTATTTATGATCGATGCAAACCGGGTAACCCGATTACGAACGATTTTTGGTGCAAGAATTGCCATTTGCGTGAAAGCGCCAAATTCGGCAGTCGTTAACTTGTTACCCTGATTCGTTAAACGAAACGGAAGCACAGACCGTGTAAACGGAGAGGAAATTAACTGTAACTTCCCACGCTTAAGTGAGAACATGCTATGTGTTCCTATGATGCTATTTACTTGAAGTTATCCAGAAGCTTCCTTCTGAATGCCTCAAAACAGGACAGCTCCGGTGGGGCATTTCCATAACCTGACCACTATGAATTAACAAACCATAACGGAATAAAGCTGTAAAGGCTGTTTTGATTTCATGGTCAGGTTACAGAAACACCAGAGCTGGTGAATTGAATACCCTGTTTATTTTGCTAAATTAAGCCATCAATGTACCCATCAGATGGGTCGTACATGCCTGTGTGAGTGACTAAAACGTTGGAGCGATTCGAAGTATGCCAGTGTCTTTTAAAGGCGGCACTGCGGCCATATTGATTACAGATCAGTGGCGGCTCCAGAATCGGAAAAGCCGGGGCGAAAGGAATACTGCGAGATTTACTCGGCAATAGGTTTATTCATCAGAATCTTTACTTTACGTAGGATTATTATTGATATCCAAAGCTGGACAAGTATTACGAACTTCCCAAGCCTAAATACACTACGTCACAAAGCCATTAACACTGCATGAAATATCAGGTGCCAACTGTGTTCCCTTTGAACCTGATCCACCCCACCACACCCTTTTACAGCCTCTCCACGCTTTTCCCTCGCCCCAGCTTTTCCAATTCTGGAGCCGCCCATGCACAGAATGATAATTAGGTATGCTGCACTTCTTTCTGTAAAGTAGTCGAATTCATAGCAGGCGCAGGGTCACAAAATGGCCACGATGATAATTTCTCGGACAAATTTTGTTTAACACCGTATTTGGTACATGGTGAATCCTATCCACGGCACCCTAGTGCATATGTTGACGAGACATTGTGTGGTCCACTGGGAAAATGCAGGACTCGTGATTAGTAGGTTGTGAGTTCGAGCCCCGAGCCCCCGCCGTGGCCAACCGTTGTTGTGTCCCTGGACAAGACACTTTTATCTCGCTTGTCCCTCACTTCTTTCCCCAGGTGTAAATGGGGAGCTGTTAGGGGTAATCATAACTGTGCGCCGTTGTAATTGGCTTCCGAATTTTCAATATTGAAAAATGGATTTATCTTAGTTGCCAGCGGAATAAAATGTAAAGCTCTTTGAGACGTAATTGTATAAAGCGCTATCTAAATGCTTGCTTTGCATTTTTTTTTTGTTATTTATTTTCATAGCTGTTCGATTGCTTGTAGGTAATAAATGAAAAGTCTGCATCGGTACCACCCTGCCATTGCCTAAAAATGTGCACATTGTCTTGTCCCAAATTGCTATATAGGAAATTATGAATCATGACTAAATATGTAGATTGATGCATGGGCAGAGAACTTTTTGTACAGAACACAAAAATCACACCATTATGAAACACCACCCGTAATTACATCTTGTTAGCTCATCAATTTTGGCTGGAAATAATGACTTTTGCTATATTTTTGAAAGGTGTCTTACTTTAAAAAACCAGGGTACTACCTTCATGAATGGACCCCTTTTTCTTTTAAAACTAATGTGAAGGTTCACCACTCGTGCAGGACTAACCGTGGGTTTAAACCATGTTACTCCGTCAATTATGTAGACCTTTTTTCTTTCAAGATACTCTGAAAGTGTGATAGGTGAGAAAATTCCTCATGGATGGTTGGAATGGCCAAGAAGAGGTATGGTGTTCTTCCCACAATGAAATTCTTTCCATACAATTTTGGCACTGGTTGTCACATGACTTTATAGTGACAAAAGTACCTAAATTAACAGAATCATCCCAATCTTTGCAATTGAAGTACTTTTTATCACTTACTCATGTGACGCAGTGCAGAAAACTTTGGAAAAAACTGCATTGTGGGAAGAACACTAACCTTGAATGCCCATCCTTGAGGAATTTCTCCCCTATTACATCACACTTATATATGTTGAAAGAAAGGGGTCCATTCACGAAGGACTAACCAGGGAGAGATTTAAACCTGGGTTTAAAAGTTAGACTTCTTTGAGAATGCCAGCCTTTGTGTTTTTGTGTTTCCTGCCTTAGGCAGTAAGACAGCATATGTGTCCCGTATGCAACAAAGAAGTTAGCCCGGTTTAAAGTTAGACTTGTTCTAAGTGTAATTTTGTCCAACCAGAAAAGACATTTTCCTTTACACCCAACTTGATGTAATTTTTTGTAAGTTTATTCTGAATATGCATTTAAATCTGTCACAATTTGCTAGTTACTTTACAAAAAAGTTGAATATCAATTTTATGCAAACAACTATTTTGACTTAGACCATCTACTTTAAACCTGGTCTAACTTTTTGTGCATACGGACCATAGGATCACTTGTGTCCCCTTGGGAGTCCTGTTTGTTGATGCGTTATATCTGTTGTTTTAAAAAGTTAACGTTTGCCTGTAATTCCGCATACCGTTTGATGATTTTAAACCAAACTCCGATCATAGATGCACAATGGGATCCCGCATTTGCTGATGAGGTAAGGTCCATACCAATATCACAGGTCTGTGAGCTTCAAGTTGTAGATAGGCTAAATGTAAAAGTGACTCTAAATTGAAAAGTTTAAGTTCAATTGAACCAAACTTGAGTCATAGGTGGCAACAATTGGATTCCCTCCTCCCTCAAATGTCCATGCCAAGGTCAAAGGTCAGTTGAGACCTATCATGACAAACCGCGATGTATTTTTTATTTTTCGTCGTGTATATATATGTTACTACTTTGATGTGGGACTTACTATTATTCTGCTAAAACAATGCAAGTGAATTCTTTAATGTGTACTGTCTAAACGGTTACTTTTCACAGTTTTGTTTTCGTACATGACGTAATATAAAGACATGCAAAATATATACATGTAATAGAGTTCAATTAAACCTACAAGAGATTCTGTAAAAAGTAACTTGCACAATTTCGACAAAAATGAAAATCACAAAGAATGTGTGAATGGTGTGAAAGTACATTTGTTCACTAAACTATCATGTAAATATGCTAAATGCAGTTGATGCAAAATAAGTTCTAATATTAAGTGTACATGTAGTTGCAAGTTGCATCCATCAATTGATGCATGCTTATTAATCTAACCAGATTGGTTTCTTGAAGTGTGTGGATAATATCCACTTCCGATTCTAAAAAAAAAAAAATTCTGTAAGTAATAAAATGTGCAAGCTTATTTTGTAATGTAATCGGAAAGTCAAGAGTTGAAATTATGGGGAAAAGTTCTCCCCTAATTAAAAGAAAAATATATTCTATTGTTTATTAATAATTGGCATTTTTCATTTGGAATCAATGGACTGTAAAAAAAATAATTTCCAAAAGTTCAATGTGATTGTAATAGAATTATATCATGATGTTATTAGGAAATCAAAAGCATGGTAAGAAAATTACTAAGAATAACATACAATATATACTATAAAATCATCCTAAAGTGTCAGCCATATTTCATATGTTATACACTGGCACAAATTTTAAATAGAGCATGGTCAGACCAGACACATCATATTTTGTCCTAATTAGGCTGCCTTTATGTCTTATCACTTGTGCGTATGTTACAGGAGTGAGGGGTTTGATTGAGTTTTGTTGAAAAATCCAGAATTTGATTTTAAAAAATCCTGAAAAACAGCATAAAAATGCTTGGAATCAAGCTGAAATTAAATAGCTGTGGACATTTCGAAAATAAAAAATCCTGAAGTCACTATAAGCAATTTAATATACCATTAATAATGGTATATTTAAGAACATTTTAAAAATGTTGTTTTTTATAATTTTTTCAATTTCATGATATCAAAATACTGTAGTTGCTTTCAGTATAATTGCATTTTTCCATGAAACCACTCAATATGTGCTCAATAACGTATATTATATAACGTTATTAGTATGGATCTTAAAGGCGGACTCAGATTTCCAGATGAGGGCGCCCTCAATTTTCAAAGAAATCATGTTTTTTGCATATACATAATGCTTGTCCATGTACTAGTCACTGTGTGAAATAGCTAAGCTCAAAACGAAGTCCTTCATATAAAAAATCACAACTTTGTTATAAAATTCCGGATCCGGAATTTTTGTTATACACGGTATCCTATGGCATGTAATGCTGTACATAAATGTTTACTGCATCAAAACGAAAGATCGGATTCATCTGAAACTTCAAAATTGTGCATTTTAGGTTACTATCTTTAGTTCTAGTTGACTATTTTTAAATATGACACCAACAAATTATATTTCGAAATCTCTGAGTCAGCCTTTAGGATTAAAGGTCTATTTTGATTGGTTACTTGGAGCTAGGTGTCATGTAATGAGCCAATTGGAGATATTGTAAGAAAAGAGGAAATCCTGAGGGTGTTAACTTTACGAAGTAGAGGCATGGTGATGTGATTTTGTATGCATGACGGTTGAACACTAATTTTCCATTACTGTATGCCCTAGTTAGGGTCTATAATGGGCAAATTCAGTACATGTACAAGTGCTTGTTTGATTCGTAACTCATGTATCCAGGGGGGTAGGACACGATCTGCTCGATTTGGGCATTGGGGATTTCCAAACGGTAATTTGTGGAACTGCTACGTGCATTTACTATGGCAGTCTTGGTCCCAGTGACATTAAAAATCATCTCTTTAACCTTTGTTCAAAAAATCTTAGTAATATCATGATAAATTAAGAAAAAATTATTGAATTCAAAATCCGTCGGGGTTAGTGGATTAACCCCGCTGCAAAATAGTGTAATTTCCAATAACTGTCATTTAGATTTAAAAAAAAAAAAAAAAAAAAAAGACTCAGATTTCCAGATGAGGGCGCCCTCAATTTTCAAAGAAATCATGTTTTTTGCATATACATAATGCTTGTCCATGTACTAGTCACTGTGTGAAATAGCTAAGCTCAAAACGAAGTCCTTCATATAAAAAATCACAACTTTGTTATAAAATTCCGGATCCGGAATTTTTGTTATACACGGTATCCTATGGCATGTAATGCTGTACATAAATGTTTACTGCATCAAAACGAAAGATCGGATTCATCTGAAACTTCAAAATTGTGCATTTTAGGTTACTATCTTTAGTTCTAGTTGACTATTTTTAATTATGACACCAACAAATTATATTTCGAAATCTCTGAGTCAGCCTTTAAGATTAAAGGTCTATTTTGATTGGTTACTTGGAGCTAGGTGTCATGTAATGAGCCAATTGGAGATATCGTAAGAAAAGAGGAAATCCTGAGGGTGTTAACTTTACGAAGTAGAGGCATGGCGATGTGATTTTGTATGCATGACGGTTGAACACTAATTTTCCATTACTGTATGCCCTAGTTAGGGTCTATAATGGGCAAATTCAGTACATGTACAAGTGCTTGTTTGATTCGTAACTCATGTATCGTATTGTCTGTCTGTAAAAAAAAGCCCTGGGTCAAAAAAAGTGGGGGCCTTTGTTATAGGTCATTTGTTCAGTTTTTATTGCAACAAATTATGTTCGTGGTGGAGCAACCAATCTATTGTCATGTTAAATTTTTGGAGAGACACTCTCAAAGAAGGTGCTCATTTTTGTCTGTAAAAAAGTTTGTCTAAAGAGAAAAAAAGCAAAGTGCTATGCAAAAATTCATTTTTTGCCCAATTGTGGCCATTCCCAACATTTATTCTGACAGTCTTAAAAATTGGGTTAAACACATTGGGTTATGCGGTTTTAGTGATTCCACATATGTATGTGCCGCATGTTGTTTTTCTCCCGGTTTTTCTTTCACCTTATTAAACTATTTCTACAAATTTGCTCAATGTTAATGCTGCATATAATGTGTACGTGTAAGTTGACCAAAGATTAAATATATTATGTACTGTAAATAAGATTAAAGGATACTGTGTATTTGTCTCATTTTTTCATTCAAGGAACCCTGTTGTATAAAATAATATTCATGTTTACCTCATATGTAATGCCGTATGCGATTGGTCAAATTTGATCATGTGACTATGTATAAGTAGTAAATCCAAAGTTTTAAATCTGTTTTCTTCCCCGTAAAACGGAGTGGCCAGATTCACCTCACATTCGTAGCAATCATGCTTGGCTGGCGTGACGGATGCTGAAAGTGGTCAGAAATCAAGCAATTTCTGGCTGAATTTGATATTTGATTTAATTTTTGTGAGTAATAGAGGTAAGTATGGTAAACATGAACAGGGTTCATTCATACGATTTTGCATACCGTATGAATGGTGTTTATGCCCAAGGGCATAAACAACGTTCATACCCAAAATCCAAAGAATGAACCCTAATTCAGACACAAAATATATCTCATCCAATGTATTTTATTGAATATAAATACTGTCATTTTATATGACCAAATTTCCAGTTTAAAGGCCTGGGGGGGGGGGGGTATGGAAAAGTATTCAGTTCCAAAGAAATAGAAACCCTTCTGATAATATTCAAATTGTTTTCAATTATGTAGAAATTAACTCCCAAGATCAACCGGCCAATTTGGTTAAATTGGTTATACATTGGGTTATACAGGGTAAGTAAAAAAAATTTGACCCTGATCACTGATTGTGTCCGCCATTTTGAATTTTTAAGTAACATATCTAACATAATTATGTGGTATCATCTGAAAGCTGGGTTTATTATCTTTAATTTACTGCAAAGATCATTCACATCGGTTAGGTATAGACCGAGCTACAGTCGCTTGAATCAAGTAGTCTGTTTTCTGCTCGTCCCCCGGATCACAAGAAATAGAACGGCGTTCAGCGAAGGAAATCAGTGTCCAGAAGAAAATCAGGCTATTTATTCACTGCAGATTCTTGATTCGAAAGACTGTAGCTCGGCCTATACTTAACCGATTGGAACGATTTTTGCAGCAAATTAAAGATAATGAAATAAGCTTTCCACAGATACCACATATATATTATTTAAAAATTCAAAATGGCGAACACAATCAGGGTCAAGTTTTTTTTGACTCGCCATGTATAACTACCTTCCCCTAAATGGGAACTACAGAGTATCCAATAAGAGGTATTGTTGAAGAGAGGCATATTACTCTACAACAAATAACTGCTGCACTTATCGCAAATAGCTGTATGTACTGTGCAGTAGCTGCAGTATTTGCTCTTTGCACTGTTCGCCATTTGCAGGTGAATAAATGATGGTGTAACCAGTGGCGTATCTAGGCAGTTGATCCAGAGGGGGCAAATTTCCATGTCGTCCCACCAGAGGGGGCAAAATTTGTAAATCGTCCCGGTGATTTACTCCAATTAAGTCTGAATTTGACAAAATTCGCGCGTAGCACGCAAAAATTGCCAAATTTACTTTAATTTTGCCCAAATTTGGTCTGAAATTGGTTGAAATTTCCCGAAAAAGAGGGATAAAAATGCACGTTGGCCCATATCGTCCCGTTTTTTGAGCCAGAGGGGGAAACTTGCCCCCCCCGGTCGGTACGCTACTGGGTGTAACATAACAATGCATTCACCTCTTGCAAGGTCAATGGTTTTGTTTAGAGAGAATCGAACTGTTGCGTGAATGCTCCCATTTATATTGTTGCCAGTTCGAGGCTCTCCCCGCAAATGGCGAAATTGTGCAAAGAGCGAATAGGTTACAATGCGAGTACGAATCTGGTTGTGAAATTTTTCAACTTGAGTGCTGGTGGGGAACATTGACATTGCTGAATACATCTGGCATACCCTTTACATTGATCAGGACTGAATTGGCAGAAATTACGGTTCCTTCTTCATGTAAGACATCATGAAATTAGCCTAACATGAAATCTTCTAAAGAGGATCAAAGGATTACAAGGATTGTACAGCTTTATTCCGTAAAAGAGTCTTTACTCTAGTCTAACTCATGAATATCTTACACCAAGGACACACCGGAATTACTAGATTTGGCCTGATCACTGCAGAGAGTTCTGGCTGATACTCGCTCGCATGATTTTGCTTAGAGCAGGACATTTCCTGTTGCATGGAAATGATTGGAACAGCTATTTCATTGAGCTGAATTGTTTTTGTTGCCATGGATCTGATGCCCAGGTGGCCAGTTGGCAATGAGGTCTTAGTTGGGTCATTTGGGGCAATTCCGTGACCGTGGAGAGCATCATTTCTCAGTGGATTTTCCTTCTATGAAGGTTAATGACAGGCCTACAAAATCCCCAGGACCATAGGTCCCAGAAAAAAATTGACAACTGCAGAAAGAAAATTTTCAAAAGTAAGGAAAAATAAACAAAAAAACACCTAAAATTTATACAAAAAGGTTCAAATACAGGCCCAGATTGCACCAGTGTGTGTCAAAATACTGGGCCAGCTGTAAGGACTTTGTGCTAAATGTGCTTGTGATGTGCACTTTATGCATATTTGACAGAAAATTTTGCCCACTTCTTTTGAAGGTCCCAGGCAGACAGAAATTTTTTGTAGGCCTGGTTAATGAAACAAATTAGCGGGGGGCCCCTCGAGAAAGTGTGGGCGGAATCCAGGAGGGGGAAAAGTCATACATACAGTGGTAAAAAATGAAAACTGCTTGGATTGCTTTAAAAAGGTAACCGAAGTGTTCTTGTTACAAGGATTTAAAAAAGGTATAGTTTGTACTACATACAAGGTATGGTTACTGAGGTATAAGACAAACTCGTCAAAGGTCATCACCAAAGGTTAAATCTTTAATATTGCACCGATTTCTTTAAAATGGTCTCAAATTGTTAACCTTTCCACAGGGATTGCAACAAAAGTAGTTGACACTCTCATTTGTATTTGTTTTTCGAGATAAATGACAAACAAGGTCAACCCCATTGACCTCTATTGATCTCCAAATTTTAAAATGTTAGATGGTGCAAAATGTTTTTGTTGCAGTCTCTGAGGAAAGATGAACAATTTGAGCCCATTTTTGAAGAAATCAGAGCAATATTTAAGATTTGACCTTTCGTGATGACCTTTGACGATTTTTGTGTTATATCTCCATAACCATAAGTTGTAAGTAGTACGAACTATAATTTTTTTAATCCTTGTAACAAGACGAGCACTTTGGTTACCTTTTTACAGCAGTCCAAGCATTTTTTTCATTTTTGACCCCTGTATTATGAATTTTTCCCCCTCTGGATTCCACCCACACTTTCACGAGGGGCACCCCCGCTAAATTTGTTCATTAACCTTCAGAGAAGACAAATCCACTGAGAAATGATGCTCTGCTCTTCAAGGTCACAGAATAGAATTGCCCTCACCCAAATGACCCAACTATCTCTGAAGTTATTATCACACAGAATTCTTGTAATATCATGTAATAAAAGAAGAATATTAATGTGATGTGAAAAGAACATGGTTCACTGAATGTAAACACGAATCAGGAAAATGTGTTAATGGTTTGAAAAGTAAAGCAATTGAGCAAGAGAATGAAGTGGTATGTCTGTACTTTCTTAATGGGTCACTCTGCTCTGGATTGGCATGGGGCGTAGCATTCTGGAGATTTTGGCCCAAAAATAATGGTCCGGGATCATTAGACCAAAAATAAAATACATCGGTCCTCGGACCGCTTGTGTCGCGGTTTGTGAATGACTTTTGATCTTATAAACAAATGAGGGTGTGCTTGTAATATCCATTGAACGGCAACTTGTCAATTGAGATCAATTTTACATTTTCAGCCTATCTTACAACTTGACCTCACATGACCTTTGACCTCAACAAATGAGGGATCTGACATTGCATCTGTGACTTGTTTGGTTTAAATCCATTGAGGTATGTGGATATTACAACAGACGACATCAACAAGATCAATCAAGAGAAGACGACCTCGGTGTGCTTTGACTTCATGCTGCACCTATGACTTAAATTTGGTTTAAATTAATTTTAGTATGTGGATATTACAGACAAATGTTATCCCTTATTCACAACAAACAGTGGACAAAGTGATGATCCCTATGTGTCTTCCTGCCCAAGGCAGGCGACACAAAAAAGTTTGTTTGCAGTAACCCGACCCTAAATTGTTGAACATCCAGCAAGAGCTACATTTTAAAGATTCCAAGACTTGTGAAAATATTTAAAAAAGAACCCTAGATGACCTTCGACCCACTGGTAGACCTTCTACATGACCCCATAGTTCATGGGCCAAGCAAGTTGTTGGTACCACCTAAGGTGTCAAAATGAAATGGATGCTGCAGCTTAACTACAGCTGCACAGAAATGTGTAATAACCTACCCAGAGGAGTAGCTTTAGCCAGGGAGGGGTCATTGAAGGTCAAACATGGGTCAAAAATTGCTACGAAATTGTTTCCAAGCATTCAAAAAGTGTATAGTTCATGCCATATCAGGCGGGTGACACTGTGTACAAATGCCCATAGACGATTTTGATATCGATAGTAATAGCGCCACTAATTTTGATAAGCTACCTAATAATTTATGCAGAGTGACGTATGACCGGAGATGACATAGCGCCACAGCACCACGTACGACCGGCGATCGATAAGCTACAGATTCCATGCAGTATGCCTCCACTCTCTTGATCTCTCTTGTCCTATCCCGATTTATTTAGGATCCCTAGCCATATGTGACCTACAGTTAAAGAGTTACGGGTCAAAATAAAATAAATGTCCAGTTGAGGTTTTAGTTGCACTAATTTTGTTTAAAAATAGTCCAAATTATAAAAATATAAAATAAGGAATAATTTTAATTGTATCAAATATATTTACTGAGGTAGTGGACAAGCATGGTTGAGATCCTGTCAGTATCTATTGGATAATGCTGACCTATCTGGCCAGTAACATATCAACTGTACATAGTAGAGAGTGTAAACTATTCTTTAATTTTAAGTCTTTCCATGTATACATTTTTAAACCAAAATCAGACCAACTTTTAATTTCTTACCACTGTTCAACCTCAAACACCTTTTTACCTATTAAATCCAAAACCACAGGTCATATGGCACAAACTATACAGGTCTAGAATCCTTATGATCAAACAAATAATTTGATATTTTTTCAACAAAATTGGAACAGTTGTTTACCCCTGTGTGACCTTTAATAATGCCTTCTGGCTACATAGCCAAGCTCTGGTAAGGTTTAACACTTTAGTGTAAGCTTGGGCCAACTTGCCCCCTTCAGTAAACAAATAGCTTGTTCTTAATTACAACCAACACAGTGCTCAAAAAGTCTGAAAAGAGTCAAAGATTAGTAACTTCATACTTTTATTCAAAAATTCAATTTGCATAATTGAAAATATAAATACAGCAAATACATAACTTAAAACATTAAAAGGGGTAAATGTGACAATCAGCATGTAAGAGTTGAATTTAGAATACATGGCACAAATAAAACTGAATAAAAAAACCTATACTGAAGTACACACTTTTTCCAGAAGTTTTAAGCTATTTTTCGATATGCAATGGATTCAAAAATAAATATAGTGGGACATATGAATGGCTGAAAGTCTATTACTACCTGTGGATGCAGTATTGAAACAGTAAGTGCCTCCTACATGGGACTTTGCATTACCCAAAATTTGATGTCATTGTTTCAGCAGGCTAGAATAGCTTTCGTAAGAACCATACTTTCGCCCACTATGCATGCCCAAGACTCAGAGAGCAAGGTCAGGCATGCTTGATGTGGCTCACTGGATGGAAACCTTTTGTATAGCTTTTTGTATAATTTCTCCTACTGCTTTTCGCCACAAAACTGAAATATTTCACATCAAAATGAAGCTTTAAAAAATCAGAATGTAGTGTGGGATTACCCTATTGCAGAAAACCTTTTTTCTGTGCACGCCCCGGAAGTTTGACCTAGCGTCCTCTGCCCTATAGAATTGCATGCCATAGGCCTGCAGGGACGGCCGAGCTCGTGGGCAGGCCTTGATCATCATCATGTACCGCTACTACGTGGCAATGAACCGGTGCAGTGCACACACCAGGTACCTAAAAGCCGTACTCAAAAGAAGCTCAACACAAAAAACCAGGGGTATAGGGGTATATAGGGTTCGACAGTCCGCCGATCAATCACAGCCAATCCCCGTAAACAATTTTCAGGTTCGTTCATCGCACTCAGTTTGAAGCTTCCGCGGTTAGGAATATTGCCAGAGCCTCGACAGCAAAGGAACATAACAATGGCCCCATAATGCAATGGGCACACAGCAACCAGCTCTGCTATGTCCGATGACATATGAGATGGCATAGCATTATGGCAGATGGCATTGGATGGCAGAACAAATAAGTTTGGCGCAATCACCCAATGGCGGTGCCCTGTGGTGTCACCAATTTGCTGAGTCAGTGTTGCCAGTAAATCGAACCAAAGTTCAAACAGTTGATTGCTCCAGAGAACTTATATTCGCACAAACAGCCCAATTTATCCGAACTTTGAGAGCTCGCCCGTACATCGCAATTAGCCGAATAGTCAGTATAATGCGAAAAAAAGGTAATTTTGGCAACATGGAAAACAATTTCGGACGGAACGACCTCAAGCGGACAGCAACTAACTTAATAGTCTTCCATCCTCTTTGAGGCGGAAGACTAATAAAACTGTCCAACCTAGGGTTGGTTAGGCTGCTATTAGAAGGTGCAATGAGAGATATATATTATGTTAATTTAATGATTTCATATAGATCAAACACTCAATAGATTGTATTTACCTGCAGTAATGTCCTAAAAGCAAGAAAAGTGATTTTGATTTGCTTATATTTCAGTGTAAAGCATAGGTTGAATTTCATATTTGCTCCAATAGAAAATTAGAAATTTCAATATTTGTACCAAAGAAATTATTGTTAGCTTAATCCTTTAAGATGGGGATGTTTTGAGGGAAAGTTTTACATCAGTTATATAATCTGGGCTTTCAAATGAGGGCTTTCCATTTTTAGGGACACCTAATAAGTAAAATCTCTTGTTGCACCTTTAATCGAGAGGTAAAAAAAAAAACAATTGGCAATTCCAATAATTGCGACACCCCCTTTTCCAAGAAAATGACAACCCCAAATCCAACTTGCATGCTTTGGTAGAGATTTTGAAAAAAAAAGAAAACTGCTGTGTTGTTTTTGCATACAAATGCTATTAATTTTCCGTTACATTTGCTCAAATTTATAGATGCCCCAGACGATGGTGGACAAGCCTCATTCAATATAGCAACTCACCCAAAATATCAAAAGAAATTACAGCAATATGGAGTGCAAACCACAAACCAATTTGGGTGCTTTGATGTCGGTCGGTCATGGGTGTTCCCATGACCCACATACGACCTCATCCTTGTCCGTTATTCATACAAAAAAAAATCATAAATAATCCTTAGAGTGGAGTTGATTTTTCAGCTCCAACTGTTTTGGAATAAGAAGATATTCCTTGACAACACATAAAAATTCAGAATTTTTCGTCAAGATTTTGTTTTTACGTGTTAAACCAATGGCAACGTGTGAAATTGGGATTTCTTGGCCGCCCTCTCCTGAGATACCCGTCACAATCACTACACTGTTTTGTTTACATGCCACAGGCAGTGAACAACTAGTAACAACTGCTTATCTGTTGGCATCTAAGCACCAATTTTATTGGTCACTTAAAAGGTAATATCCGGGGGGGGGGCACTCCCATCTTGGAAGTGACACCTATGTAAGGCTGTTAAGCCCCCTTTTCAGCATCGTTGTCACCCACAGACCCCATATTTTTTGAAAACTTCACCCAAAGACCCCATATTTTTCAAAAATTTTACCACTGTCACCCAAAGACCTTTATTTTGGAGAAAATTTTTAAAATTTTCACCCAAAGACCCCTATTTTTTAGAAAAATTTTCAAAAATATTTTCCAAAGACCCCATTTTTTTGGAAAATGTTGCTGTCTCTCACCCAAAGACCCCTATTTTTCAGTCCTCTGTCACCAAATGCCCCTGGGTTTTGAAGCCTGACCCTTACACCATATCCTTTCATGTGAGTTCGTGCCCAGGGGTTAACACCAACTTATAGTGATGTAACTCCATCCCCATTGAAGTCAATGGGTAGTGAACCAGAGACCAAGTGCTCAGCGATATATACTTCAAGTGGGAGGTGTTCAAAATAGACCAAATGGAGCAATGTCTGTGTGTCACTGATTGACCCGTCCATGTATCATAATACTTCACCCATTAAAAATCAGGGGTAGATTTAACAAAGACCACGATGCATCGTAAACACATTAATTCAAACACATTGCAAGTAATAGGGATTTCTAACAGTAACTTATGATGCGTTTGCTTATGATGGGTCATATGATGGGTTGAAATCAACCCCAGGAATGAGTTGGGGGGGACTATTCTTGGGGGACAAAGTAATATTCTTTGGCCTTTGACATCAAATCTTTTCAAAGTCACCTTTTTTAATAACTACCAATGAAGAAGTCATATTTACCATCTGGGTAATAATTACAAAATATTATAGAAACTACACATGCAGTGCAATCTAAGCTGAAATACAAAACAAGGAATGTTTGTACTTATTTTACAAAAATTCAAAATTTAACATATTGCACTTAAGTCCCAAAAGCAGGAGTAAATAGTACACAAGCCTGGGTAACCAGGTATTATACTTGGCTCATAATTTCTTGGACATTTTAGAACGTATGCCCGCTTCCCCGCCAAAACGACACACCACCGCGTTGCACGTAGAGGCTGTATACGCGCGTTTCTAATGTCCAAGAAATTATGAGTCAGAGTATAGATAAAGTATAGCAAGGAAAAAATGCACAATTACTTTGACTGTTATTCCTAAGGATTTCTATGAGTATAAAAAGTACAAAATATGAAGTTCAAAGAAATTTTTTGTATACTTCATTGGGGTGGGGGTGCATTTTTTGCACCGTAAGTACTATGTTGGCTCGGGTTTTTTTAATGCTACTATATAAATGGTCATTTTTTGGCCAGCTATATTTAGAGAATAAAGGTTATGATTTCAGGAACTGGTACTCTCTCTACGATGAAGTGAAACCAAGGCAAAAAATAATGGCATCGCCCATTTCAATTTGTCGTAAATAAAGTACCGGTTCCCAAATCATATCTTTATTCTCATTCTTAAACAGATTATAATTCAAGGTATTTTTAAACCTAATTTTGCAATCTTTATGGTGTAAATACAACAAGAATGGACTACCACTACTCAGTGAGAAAAATCAAACACCCCTTGAACGCAAAGAACATGCACAACGAGACACAATGTTGGAGGCGCGCGCGAATGTAGCAAAACGAAGTATGACGCGAGCACATCAACCTCCAAATAACGTCAAAAGCAGTGCATACTAGCTGGGTTCAACATTTTCACAGCTGTTTAAGAATGATGGTTCCATATTTTAAGAGGTTACTCTATGATGTGGCCCATATTTTTGGATATTACTATATGAATGGGTTTTATTTCTTAAAAATATGCTTACTATAAACATGGGTCCATTTTTTGACCCGTTGGAAGCACATCTTTACCCAATTTTGGGTTAAGTACCCCTCCTACACCCCCCCCCCCCCCACCTCCAAGGCATGGTTGCCTATTACATAGTGTCTTAGACCGTGCAGTATTTTAGCAAGTTATCCACAACAACAATATAATCTTTTGTTCTCGATACCTCGTATGTATCGGTGTACGCGATTGGTCAATGTGCGTCACATTAATTGTGATAAATTAACGTTTTATATACATGGCTGGCCGTGACGAATGGCCGAAAGTGGTCAAAATCTTCCATTTCAGACTGAATTTGATATGTAATGATTAATTTGTAAATAGAGTTAGTAAAAAAGTACGTTATACATGAACGGGGTTTCATTCATAGTATTTTGGGTTTGAACGTTGTTTATGCCCTCGTGCAAGCCCTCGGGCATAACCAAGCGTTCATACCCCAAATACGTAAATGAACCCCTAATTTATAAGTCTATTTTGCAACATACTGCATGCCCATGCAGAAGGGAAAATAAGGTAGTTTCCATAACCTGTCCCAGCTGACACATTTTTTCTGACACACTTACAAATTCGGAAACCCTTCACGGAATAAAGCACAGGTTTATTCCGTTAAGGTTTCCAAATTCATACGGTTACGGAAACTCCCAAAAATAAGATCCTCTGGTATTGGAAGTGAATGCACTTCATGGCAATTAACATCACTCGTATCTTTGGTAATTAACAATTTAACATTATTCATATCTTCAAGTACACAAAGGCAAGCTTAATAGAGTTGCGATTTAGCCGTTCCTCTGACTTCCTCATGATTTTATGGATCTGAGAATTTAAAGCCATGCCTTATTGGGAAGTGAAATATAAACTGCAAGTCTGTAATTAAAAATTGCATCATATATTAGTGTAATTGTTCAGTTAGAAAATTCTTTAGTACAGTAAAAAGAGCTGCTTGATTGCTATGAACACAACAGAACCATGGCAACAGACAATTTAATTGCTTAATTAGCATAGCAAACTTGTACAATTGTACCTCTTGTCCCGTTTATAGTCGCCGTCATAATTTCCGAAACAAATGGCACGCACGCACGCACGCGCGCGTCTGTTGAATTGCGTATTAGATTTCCATTGTCAAGCGTTTGTCACACATTTCCGGGTTTACGCGCGTGCAGCCAGAATTTCATTTCAGAATTACTGACGAATACTATAGTCAACAGCAAGGTGTTTCTAATAAGAAAATGAGTTGTTTAATACGAGTAAAATATAGATGTGGCACGGATTACTCTCATGTTGATTCTATTGGTTCAGGTCTGGACAATTATCATGGAATGGCAATGATTTCACACAGTGCTTGGTCAGCCGATATAAAAAATTTAAGTTCCAAATATAAATGAATCCTACGGCTGGTATTCTGAAAGGGAGTCTAACTTTAGACCCAGGTTTACACCAGCATTAGTCCTACATGAGTGGACCTTTTTTCCTTTCAACATACTAAAAAAGTTTAAAATAACGGGTGGAACAGCCCATCCACAAAGAATTTTCTCAAACATTATGGCACACCTTCAGAATATGATGAAAGGAAAAAATGGTCCACTCATGTAGGACTAACCCTGGTTTAAACCTGGGTCTGAAGTTAGACTCCCTTTGAGAATACCTGCCAATATCTTTAGCATACTGTCACCAAAATTTGATTCTGATATTGTATCTATGCAGCACCGAAGCCGTGACACATATGACAAACATGTAACCTGTAACAATACCAAACCCTGTGATTGGCAGCTGCTCTATGGTGTTGACGGACATGTTGACTGCCCCCGTCAGTAGATTAGCCAATAGGAAGATAAGGAGAAGATTGTAGTCAATGGCTGAGATTAGGTGTGGCTCTGTGACTGGTTGCTTCTGTTCGGATGTGTCTGTTGAATGTGAGGAGAAATTGTTTGAAAATATGAAATTTACAGTTTAGGTGTGTAAACAACACAACTTCTGGCATAATTACATCGTCCCCTTTGCACCTATACTTTGATTACCACCAAATAGGCAGGTCTAATAACATTGCTAACTGATATGGAATAATGTAGGCGCAAGACAACACAAGCGACACAATGAGTATATTTTGCATGGCGCGCAAAATTTTGTGCAAACGTTGAAGTACATTTTTTTTTAACTTTTATGCGCGGGACAATAAAAACCGAATAATTCCCGCCTATTTGGTGGTAAACCAAGTATAACAAAATAAAGCATGTGATACAGAGTAGGTGTGAAGGGGGTATATATAATATGCCCAACCTTTAAGCAATAATACTAATAATATGATATTTTTTTTTGCAAAATTACAACTTCCAAAAATTAAACTATATTCACCAGAGTTGCGGCTATTGTGCTTAACTATATTACAAATATATAAATTGTGGCTGCCTCATTGAAAAAATGCGCAACACTGAAATGTTGATGAAACTTCCTTAGGGTTAAAACAGAGGTTGTTTTGTATCAATCCCATGAGGCTTAGCAAATGTGCCTATTACTGTACGGACTGTACTAAAAACATGTCGGTACTTAGGGAAAAAAATATTCCAAAAGTTAAATAAGAGACACAAAGCATTCATATCATGCTAAAATTCCATAAGTACTAAGGCTTGTGTGCTACAAATGAGCATGAAAGCCCGCGGTTTTTTGTGTTCACAGAATAGGAGAGGAGTTTTGGAGGTCCCACATGACCCTATTGAGGTGAAATTTCCCAAAACTGGTGCATTGTGGGATTGACCTCAATACACCTTCTGGAGTTAACCAGTAGTTAGTAGGGGAAACACATGTGCGACAAGTAACCCCACTCACCACCCACCGCACCCCATTATTGTCTGTTTTTCCCATGACCTAAAATTTTCATCCTGTAACCAAAAGATCCCAAATTTTCCCTGATCTCATCCATTACCAAAAAATGTATTTTAGATGTAATGCAGGACTAAACAAATATGTTAATTTAAAAAGGTTCATTTTGAGAAATTTTAGCACAAATACTTGACAAATTTTAAAGAAGAAGAGCCTGATTTTGTAGGTATATCTACTGAAAAGACTACAACTATTAATTAATTTCCTAATCAAAGACCACTATTTTAATACTTTGTCACCGATACACCCCATTCAGACACATGCCCTGTCCCTGACAGATCCTATTTCAGAAAATTGGCGGAAACATACACTAGTTATATAATTAAACGTAAGTACCCCACCAGGGTTAAACAAATCTATCCTAAAATTTACTAAGATTATAAATCCTAAATTGCATACAGGAGACAGGTTGCTTTGCTTAAAAGATAATTTATACAACACTTCCATTAAAACAACCCTGGGTGCTAAATTGGGAGGGCAAAAGTTATTTGAAAATGTGAAATTGGCCTCAATTTTCTTGCAAAATAAGGATAATAATAATAGTTCTTACGAGGTGCCAAACGTTTTTGAAGTATTGGAGCTTGGCGATAATGTGAATGCTGTTTGGAAGTGATTCACAAAAAGATGTGACGGCAAGAAAATGAATGAGCATTCATCACCAGCTGATGTATAAGGTTGGAAGTTCAAGTAATTTCAGAGATTGAAAGTGAAAGAAAACGAATGATGCATGGTGGTAAGTTGAGTGCAAAGCACAGATGACAAATAACGGAGATGGTGATGTGAAACACCTTTATAGAGTGGCCGAGCTTTGGAAAAATGCTTCTAATTTTCGAGTTACCCGCTCTAGTACAACAAAAACAAACACCTTTATGTGAAGGATAAATATTGAATTTACACAAAATGGTTGTTGTGGTTGAAATATTTGGTGGCAGGGACAGGGTGATTCTAGGCCGAACAAATGTATTTTTGATGCTAAATAAGCGAAAGTTATTTTTTACAATTTTTTTTAAAGTAAAAAATTACATATTTTTTTATGGTATCCTTTTTGGTATTGATATCATATAGGTTTTATACATTGCATAAAGGCTTCAGGTAATACTCGTTGTGTGACATGTGTTAAAAAGATGTTTTTTTAGGGCAAAAAAGTGATTTTAGGGCTAAAATTCTAGACCATTTATAGAGTAGATGTATAAAAACAAGAATTCTAACAATATAAAATGTAGAGGATGATAGTATTGCATCATGATTAAAAAAATTTGTTTTACTAGAATTAATAAATCTTGATTTTCTTAGGTTTTAGTACTCAACAAATTTGATTTTTTAAACCCAAAAAAATAACCCTTGCCACCAAAGTCTTTGACCACACCATCATTTTTAAAAATTATTTATTACTATCTTTCGAAATAGAGTGGTTCGTTTGTTGTACCGAGGGGAGGGGTTGTCGACAATTTTTGCAGTCACAAATGCTCAATATTATACAATTCAAAAATATTCATGTAAATGTGTGCTAGTACCATTTTGTTCAGGTTTGACTTGGCTGTTGCCCACAAGGCGTGCCTTAATATCTTACTTAGTTGTTATAATTCTCTACCAATAAGAATGAGGCTAGCAGATGGACCGGTGTATGCCAGCTGTTGAAAGAGCATTGTGAAATAATTTATTATTTTGTGGAAAAGATTATGATTATGTTCTTCAAAAAAATGACCAGTATCTAGTTAACATGTCCAAAATTCAATGTCTTGGTGTTATTTGCATATATTACACACCAGGCATTAATTTTTGTCAAAGCTATCGGAACCAATCTTTAATGGTATTAACATCAAAATATGGGTGGTATGTACCGTTGATTTACCAGTTGGGACCCAGTCACTCCGTTAATGAAAAGATATTATGTCTGACCAGTGAGCAATTAGAATGTCAAAAACCTCAATAGATTCAACAAGAAATAAATATAAACATTTCCTTTTGAAAAAAAATTCTGTTTTACATAGATACCAAACTACCTATTTCTTGGCATAAAATCTAATTCAAGATGTTTAGAGCACTGCCGTTTTGAAAGTTATTTGCAACAATATCACCTGCACTTATACACTGAAAATCATGGGGCCAACACAAGTTAAAAAAGAACACAAGTACATTTCCAGTAAACACCCCCAATTTTTCAAACCTGTTTTTTATTTTAGACATATTCTGGAATGCTTATCAATATATTAGATCACACGTGAATTGAATAAGCCCAAATACAATGTTTTTTATGTAATGTGATGATGATTAGTAAGGTCATGAAAAGTAAAGCATGCTTTCCTACAGGGATATTACGATAGCAAGGCAATTCCAAAACATAGTTTAGTTTCCATCAAAATTTTTTTTTACCTTGTTTGTTGATAACCCTCTAAACGTTCGCCGGTATGTCTTTACAACCGCTCAAGTAAAAATTGAGAATTCTTATCTATGACAAATTTTCCCAACTAGTGAACAAGACTGCACGAGATTCATACCGCAAGGCTGTAATACGGAATTATACCTGGCCTTTCCAATGAATGTGCCTACAGAATATCAAGAGTATATCACCATGTTGAAGCTAGTCCTTTTTTTTTTGGCTGAAACAACTGGCTTAAGTTGAGTAGTCTCGGAGAGGATCATCCCAGGAAAGACAAAACCTGGCACCTTTAATGTAATCCACCGATATGACCCTAACAGCCGAAAGCATGGTCTACCATCCTAAAGCTCCGAGGGGATCCCAACTACCGTCCACAGCAGCCAAATGTTACAATACAAACAACACAAACACAGGAACACCCAACCAAGAGTTGCCCCACCAACTGCTTAAAATGGCAGTGCAGCAGAAACCCAAGAAGATCAAACTAGTAACCATAAGAGGTATAGTGTGACCACCTGGTTTTCACTCGCACCTCCTTCATCATGGACGAACTGGAAACTGGTATTACTAAACTTCAACCATGAAAAGCAGTAGGCCTTGCCAACATCTCTAACAGAGCAACTAAAAAATCTTGGCCCCAGTCAAAGCAAAGGATGGCTTCTTGAGCTCTACAATGCTGCCTTATTTCCCACACAGGTTCCCAAAGATCTGGAGGAAAGCACATGTATGGCACTCCTAAAGCCATGGGAAAGATCCATCCAATCCCAAGACCTACAGACCTATATCACTTCTTAGCCATACCTACAAGCTTTTTGAACGCCTCCTGCTCAATCGTATCGCACGTGATAGACGAACACATCACTACCAGAACAAGCAGGTTTTCCGGCAGGAAAATCAACACAAGGCCAATTAGGTACTAACCTAACTCACCCACAGTGATGGATGATGGTGTTTCGAGAAGGGTATGGTAACCGGAGTTGTTTTCGTCGACCTCTCAGCAGGATACGACACTGTTAATCACAGATGGCCTACTCCATAAGATCCTGGAAACTACCAACGGATATCCGCTTGACTGAGATTATCCGTGGCTTGCTGGCTGCTAACAGGATGGATGTTCTTGTTCAGCTAGGAGCGAAGAAGAGCCGATGGCTAGGCTCAAGACATGTCTACCGGAAGGAGTGTGCTTGCAAATCTCCTGTTCAAATATTATACCAACGACCCAAACCTAGGAGAGCGGGAGCCTGTCGTTTTATTTATGCAGACGATCTTGGAATAGCGCACAAGATGCAGACTTTCACAGTTGTTGAAGAGAGCTCTCCAAGCTTTGGATGACTCACTCTTATTATGAGGAAAAACCACTTACCTGCAAATCCATATTATAACACAGGGTGTACTTTCCATCTACGCAACCATGAAGCCAAACGTCAGGTTAAAGTAACTGGGCTTGGAACTCCCCTGGAGCACTGTGATAACCACTGTTCCTAGGAGTCACCTTGGACCCCACTCTCTCTTTATAAAGACCCACATTGAGACGACGAAGAGTTTAAAGTAGGTTCACGCAATAACATAGTGAACAAACTCACTGGAACCAGATGGGGTGCTCGCCACCTTGCCCTGGGATCGACGGCACTTGCCATGTGTACTCAAGTGCAGAGTATGCTTCCCCTGTATGGGAAAGATAAACCCATGCCAAGAAGCTTGATCCAGCTTTTAAATGCCTCCTGCGGCTTATCATAAGATGTCATCGTCCAACACCAACGGACAACTTAAACATCCTAGCAGGAATTGCTCCCCGAAATCGTCGTAGCGTAGCGAGCATGCAAGAGCGTAGTGCAAAGTATCAATGTGAAGCACCATATGTCTGCGACAGATAAATGCTGCCAACCGCCTTAAATCTAGAGAGAGTATCTTAAGAAGTCAAACCTCTTGAAACAGTTCTTCTAAGGAGGAGCTTAAGAGAGCGCCTTGTGGAAAGAAGACTTGCCATCAACCAAGTAACATCATCGGTATTGAACCTGTGAGCATCTCCCACCTGGAGCGACTCCTCATGGCTGAAGTGGCGATGCTCAATAGATTGGAACCAGAACTGGCCGATCTAAAGGTTTCCATTGCAGACGGGGGGCATCTGGAAGCAGGACGCGATCAGGAACTACCTGTGGTTGTGGAACAGCACCACAGACAATGGAACACATCTTGGTCTGCCACTGCTGGAGCAGCAACAATGCACAAACAAGGCCTTGCGGAATTCAGTGAAGCAGCCAGACGTTGTAACCCATCTCTGGCTGGATTAAATTTGAGACCACAGTGTTTGACACGATAAGAAGAAGAGAGACCCCAAAAAACTCTCCTCTGTCACTAATAATGCACATGAGGTAATTCCATGGTAGAATCATGAATTAGACGAGGAAATACTTCTACCATATAATGTAGGAGAGATTAGCTGATCTCCTGCATACAGGTTCAACACTTAAAACTGAGAAGTGAAGCATCCCCCATAACATTACATCAGCAACACAGCAGAAGAACACACACCCCGTCCCTGTATTGGAGACTGTAAATATTGACAGTTACGATAATTTTTGATTAGTCCTTTGTTGTGGCAATATCTAATATGTGTACACAATTAAAAGTGGCAATTCCGATTAGGATTACTGTGGTAAAAGGACTAATTGGTTGTTAGTTTTTTTATTTTCCATGTGGTCTAAAACATGTTTTTTCCATGTTTTTTTTTAAAAACCGGCCTTAAAAGGCCACATCGTGATTTTTCGTCAAAATGTACAAAATTTTTAGTATTGCAGAGTTGGTAGATTACATCTTCTTCTAGTTGTATTGGTTGGGGGGGCACTCAATTTTTTTCAGGTAATATTTTAAAATATTTCCCAAATTCCAAACTTTGGGGCTTGGGAACGGATTTTTTCTCCCAAAGTAGAGTTTCAGTAACCGATATTTCGAGAATGGGAGGCTTGGGAGTTGAAAATCAGCTAAATTTTAGCTTCTAAGCCAAAAATGTTACTAAAATGGACCTTAGGAAGTGAATTATGCTCAAATGGGGTCCTTACAGACCTCAAAAAAAATTACAAAATAAAAAACTACATAAAAATACAAATCAATGATACATGCACTCACATGTCTGCAAAAGAAAACCTTACAAGTGGTTCCGATTATAATTATCATTTGAGAAGACGTACGCACACGTCTAAAAAAACTCAGTGGCAACAAGGTATTGATGCGCTATATTCACACACATGCTAAGTAGGCCAAGATTAGGAACCGCAATAGAATTCAAGGCCCCCTCAGATGCACCCAGGGGCAAATGTTTTGTAAATCATTTATTTAAGGCTTGTGAATTCCATGTAGCTAATACTAAGCTAAATTACAGATTTTATTACGTTTCCAGCAATATTTTCAGTGTTTGCTATGTGTAAAATGCATGCTGATCATAATAAATAACATTGATTAAAAATCAATTGCATGCACACTGGTGCATGTAGTAAGACACTCGCCATGGGCACCACGAACAAGTTCCATGAATACGTGCACGTGGATAGGACACCCAATTACCTCGAGCTCTGGTGTCTTAGGAACTGCCGAGAGAAGCACATTTGAAATAGTGCCCCTCAAGATTTTTCAAATCATATTTTTGCATGGTGTAAAGCTTTTATATATATTAGCCATCACCTGAAATGATTACGACCAAGTCAGCGTCGCTTATGGTAAACGAACAATTTTGTAATTAACGTCGCCGGCGACATTAATTCAGCAGACACTGTAAATGGAAATTTTTTAACACAAGCAAACGCACGCCGTTTGCATGTTTCCCTGTCATGCCCCTTGTTTGACCGGTCTGCGACATTTTGTGGTTTAATATCACTGACACGGTCTATGATATTCATGTAATATACACATTTGTTGATTGAAGTTATGGACAACTTAAACCTCTTATTAAACTCCCTATCTGTTTTTTGAGTATAGTATTTTGTGTAAAATGTATCTCTATTCTTTCAATCGCCTAGACTATCATTTGAGAGCAATTGAAGGAATGTTATATTTTGTGAAAATGTGCGCAACAAACAAAACCGCTCCTGTGTTTCCTGGTTAATTTATGCGCATGCGTGCTGATGCTTGAGTGAATTCTATTTTTAGATGCCCGTAAGCGTCGCGATTCCCGGCAAACAGCGCCGAAACCTGAAGTACAAAATACCTTTTCGCGTGAAATATATCTACAGAAATGTAGACGAATGTCAAAGAAACAAAAACCATTGAGGGCTGCATTACGAAAAGTGAACCGGTAAAGGTGAATTTTTGATCCTAACATTTGCCACGGTTTGCCGCTGCCGATGCGATTCACACCATCTTAAAATAGACACTTTTGAAAAAATAACAATACATGCAGGGGGTGCAGCAAGAATCTATTAAAACTCAGGATTAGCCAATTTCTGCCCTCAAATTAGAAATCCCCGTCCTACGTTTTTGGTGTATGCGTACGAGTATAAATACTATTGCAAAACCTTATCCTATTTTGTCAACCCAAGCTGGCCAATCTAGCTGGTTTCCAACAGCTTAACTGGCGTAAGATAATTAGACTAGAGAAAAAGTGATGAGAATCTGTTATACGTAATTAGCTTGAGGTTGCCCATCCGCATACACACACACGTGTGAAGGCGATTATAAGCATATTGTAACAATGGTCAAATTAGTCTAAGGAATTCTATTAAAGCACAATTCAAAACTGCATGCAATGGTGAGAGTAGACTTCTAACTATTCATTTGTCCAAAAAGAAAAAAAGGAAATTATCGTTCGTTTTAAATAGGTTGGCATGTTGAAAAAATGGCTTTAACTTCTGGAAACCATATGTCCTTCAGAGGTATTTGATATCTCGGGCGCGCTGTTATTTTGGGTTGGCGAAGGAGTCACGGATCAGAAACGAAGCCCTCTGCCAGAAGCGAAGTCATTATTTACACTAATCACTCTATTGCCGGTTGAAAAACGCGAATACAAACACACTTCACTGAATGTCACATTATGAACAACGTGCTTTAGCCGTGACAGTAAGACCACCTGGTTTGGGCCGCCATTTTTTGTTTTTTTAGATTTGGGAAAAATGACAAGGTCGAATTAAAAATTCGCTGATTTCGTCTTTGGCAGTAAGGGATGCATTCAGTAAGGAGGTGCCACTGCGGTTATGGAGCTGTAATAAACCTACGATGAGGTAATTTTGATAATATTCGTATTGTAGCGTGTTGTCCCCAAGTCAAATCAGCACTTGGCCTGTTCCAAATGTTTTTCATTGGTGACGCCACAAGCTGGCAACAATCCCATGGGCCACCGGGTAATTGCGGTCACGATTCCGAATTAGGTTATGAGGACTCGAGGTAGGGATTATTTAGAGTGCATGTCAATGAAATATTAGCATTTCAAAGTAATAAATCATACATGGTCTACCATGACACACTCATAACAAATAATTAGGGAAACTATGAGTACCTTTTTTTATTTCTGTAACCATAATGAAATATTATAATTATTTCAAACAGTATTTTCAACATTTGCTAACTCTGCGCATGATGGTCAACGTGGGCGGTTACGACGGGAAAATACAATTCTGACATTTTCCTCCGAAAACAGGTAAATATTGCATCCGACCTCTAAAACCAAAACCCGACCTAAACATGCAATGACTGCTATCACGTAGTACATGTGCTGTAGCTTAACGCGATCTAATTTAAGTGTCATTTCGTACCTAATTTCGAACAGTTAAATTACAAGAGATCCCCGTATCAGGTTTTTAAGATGTTCAAAATCATAAATTCTATGATGGGGAAAGCATAGATTTTTTCAGTTTTCACCAAAAAATGCAACGAGTGGCCGTTTTCATTTGTTTTGCGAGGATCAGCAAGGTACAGGTGATGGAAAATTTTATTCATCGAACTGCGTCATGGGTACACCATTGACCTTGTGGATCATTCATCAAAAACTTCGTGCGCATGATGAACTCAAGCCAAAACTTCTTACTTCTGGTTCACCGAACTGGTCACTCGGCGGTCAGGTGACGTCATTCATTATGGCGCACTTCATTAATTACCGAATCCAAATTTCTAAAGCAGAAGTGTTTTTTGGCCGCCTGTAACCACTTTCCTGGTCAGACCCCCCTCCACACAAAAGGTTCAGTCATTAATAAGGCATACTTGTGATATGGCCTGTCACAGTTAGAGTAATATTTACGGAACTCATCCTACCTTGGGAAGAATAGAAATCGTCCAGCTTACACGCAGCAGGTACATACAAGATACCCAATGCATGAACCACCAATCTTCTCGAATTGGCATTCAGTATCCCTCCTCGATTCTTGGCCATCATCTCCATTGTCCTAACAAACTCTCCCAAGCCCTGATTGGTCAATTGGTCTCTGGTATGATGCTGCTAGCACCAATGAGAGAAGCCCACTCATATGTGGCGAGACCAGGGTGAGGCAGATTGAAGAAAGATCTGTATAATAAGACAAACAATAATTCTGTGATGTGCTGATTGACAACCTTTACTTCGTGCAATTGGTCACCTTAGTCTGTACCCATAGGGTGTTTTGAATCAACCCATATGCATTACAATGCCCATATTTACTGTACTGCTAAACCATATGTCAGTACGTAGGGATAAAGTGTTCAAGAATTTTAGAACCACAAGAAATTTTATGATCATGCAAAATGCCCTAGTATTAGCACTTTATGGGCTAAAATGTGTAAAAGTCTGATTTTTTGTGTTCAAAATAGAATTTTTTGTGGATCACATACCTTATTGAGGGGAAATGTCCCTAAAACTGGTGCCATTTTGGGATTGCTCAACACCCTCTGGTCGTGCCCTGACTATATGATCCGGCCGAATAGATACCAGTTAGCTAACAGTAGTGATTTTTGAGTACCAGACTTGTGTAAGGTAACTTAAAGCAAAACGCACTTTTTTTCGAAGAGCACCCCATTGTCAAAAATTTGGAGATTTTTTGCACATTGCATTGGTAATTGGCTAGTAAACTACCTGTGAATGGTAAGCTCAAACTTCTCTGCCTCGCACTACGAAGGATTTTTGTAAGACGAATAATTAATATCGATTCCGACATTAAATCAATGCCTGCTGAAAATCATTCCATATACGTATCAACGCTCTTCCATCAGCTGTTTCGTTGGTTCAAACAATCAAGTTAGGATCAGTTCATGCTATGTACTATTTCATATGCATGACAGAAATTTCACATTTCCAGCACTGCCATTGAATTAGGATTGGGATCCCCAAATCCAATTACAACTTCTTTTTATGACGTATACACATTTTTGACATTACCATTTACGCTAGTTTACTAGACAATTACAACTCAACTGTAATAAATCTCCCAAAAATTCCTTACTACCACTTTGTGGCCTAAATGAGTGCAAATTCATGGTTTTTACATGTTATTAAAATAAAACTAATAAATGCAATATTTATATAACGCTTACCGCAACAATGTCCTCAAACGCTTTTAATTTCTTCCGCTGTTACTAGTTATGTCACATTTTTCACTAGTGAACTTTGGCAGCCAATGATTAACTGCGCACGTTGACTACCCCTAACAGCTCCCCATTTTAACACAGTGGCGTAGCCAGGGGGGCATCTGCCCCCCCCCCGGGAATCTTGCCCCCCCTGAAAAATTAGTGATGTACATAGGCCTATACTATAACTAACGAAATTTATAATATATGCTTGCCCCCCCAAAACAAAATATGTGCCCCCCCCCTTTGCCCCCCCTGAACAAAAAAGCTGGCTACGCCACGGCATTTACACCGGGTTGAAGTGAGACAAGGAGATAAAGTGTCTTGCCGGGGACACAACACGTTGGCCACGTCAGGCTCGAACCACAACCTAATTATCATAATTCCTGCTCTTTATCCCCTGGATCACACATGCTTTTTTTTTTGTGCGATCACATGACCTGATAAAATCCCCAAAACTGGTGAATTGTGGATGGACCCTCATACACCCTCTGCTTTTTTTGGGAAAAAATTATCCGCCAGCGCTATGTGACCACGTTCATATGATAAAAAATCTCAACTTGTGTTATGTAAGTCAGGGGGATGAAGCTGTGGATTGTGAAATCCCTTTAAGTTTTGACAAAAGAAGCAAAGAGCATATATCACAGGGACTACTAAAACAGGGTTTAAAATCAATATAAAACCTGTTAATGCAGCAACAAGAAGAACTTTTCTACTTACCAACTGCTGCCAACGTAAAGAAGAAGTTCCAATGTATACCGTACTCAGACACGTGCTCATGATTAGTTCTGTGACCTTGACTGACACTAGTCTGATGAAACCAAGAGCTAAAATCGGCACAGCAAGAGATTAATGATTTCCCGATGGATTTCAGACCGCTTCCGAGACCCCTGGAAAAGGAAACAAATCTCGTCATTGTTTTAAGGTTGACTCAGAATTTCGATATAAGTTTCTTATATATTAATTTAAATAGTTTGACTAGAACTAAAGATATAGTCACCTTAAAATACTCAATTCCAAAGGTTGAGATGAATCTGATTGTTCGTTTTGATGCAGTAAACAATTATCTGTATATAGTATAACAAGTGCCCTAGGATATGGTGTATAACAAAAATTTCCTGATCCCGGAACAAAGATGTGATATTCTGTATGAAGGACTTTAATTTGAGATGAGATCTGATTTTTTCGTGTTTATGCAATGCAAGTAAACATTTAAGTTGAGTTTACGTCCCATAGGATACTGTGTATAATTAACAAAAATTCCTGATCAGGAATTTTCTACCAAGTTGTGATTTCTATATGAAGGATTCGATTTAAGCTTAGCTATTTTACACAGTGATTGTATAGGGCAGCATTACTAACAACAAAAAAAAAATGTACATGCAAAATGCCATTTGTTTTGAAAATTGAGGGCGGCACTCATGGGAAATCTCTGAGTCATCCTTAAGCAAATGTCTACTCCAGGATTTTTTTTAAAATCTTGGACATTTGCAGGTTTTTGCATGATTACAACCACTTGATCTGAGTCTGGGAAAAACTTTTCTTGTAAAACTACCCCTTAAGCATTCTTCCAGACAGTGAGAATACATACTTTGCATCCTTGCCTTGTTCAGCAGCTCAGGTTCCTCCACTGGATCACACCCGATAGAAATAATGCCACATATCTAGGGTGAAATCTTGAGAAGCACGGTAGGATCACACACCCCAAAAACTTGCGCACCTGTTCAATGTTCAACATGTCAGATTTTTCTCAATGCTTGTAAAATTTTGTCAGTTTTTAACAATGAAATATAAAACCCAAAACACGGAATTAATCAAGCCCGAAGGGCATCCGGTCATTATCTTTTGCTCCAATAAATCCTCACACAGCAGACACTTGTATTGCTGTGAATGTTGAGGTGAATCTGGCCCACCCTCGTTGTAGCAGGGACAAATACCGTATTTAATTAAAAATTTTGGTTTTACTACTACTACTAACTACACTAGGGGCGCGTCACCCTGACTGCCCAATTGGGGCACCTCACAGGAAATCATACTGTGGGGTGATATGGGTATCCTTCTTCATATCAAATATCTTCTTTATAGCAAATGTAGCGTCATCTGTGTGACTTTTTGGCAGATAAGGAGTTGAAGTAGCCATAGTACCCTTCGTTTGCAAGCAGTTTTTCTTCTCATATTCACCACGATGTGACTTTCCAACATATGTCATAATTCACAACTAATATATAATTTAATTAGTCCCTGCCACAGTTTTTAATAAAGATCACTCCACATATACAGTCATTGCCTCAAGAGCAAGCTTACCAAGACTGAAATAAGAATTTAGTAAGAGGAAATAAGAGTTTACAGGTTGTGACATAAGCCTGACTTACTTGAGTTCTCTAAACATCCCTCTTGCCTCAGGTGACCCCACCCGCCTTATCCCCCAGAGTGAAAGCCCCCGACCCCAAGTCCATCACCCCGTGCCGTAGGTCTCCGTCTTGGCCAGACATCTTGGAAAAGCCACAAAGTTCACTGCTAGTATGCAGATTATCGTAGAAATCATTGCATACACTCTGAATGCAGTCACAAATTGAAGCTTCTGCGTGCTGTGAGTTAATTCCATATGCTTTTTTAGACTAAGTCCCTCTTTGGTGTTGCATTAGTGGGTATTGTTTTCCCATGGTTTTTGTCCTGGCACCTGTTATAATGAGACAACATAATAAGGTTAAAGGACTGTGTAGCCGGGCAAGACAATATATTCACAACTAAATGTAAATTACCAGTTGTAATTATTTCCAAATATTGAAAAATGATTTTCTATACAAAACTTCCAGTTAAAAACTGGATTTTACCATGAAATGTGACCTCAAGTCAAATTTTTCTGTGGAATTTTGTCATGATAAATTTTTACATTGCATACAAATGTTACCTGAAAAACATGCTCAAATTCTGTTAAATAAAATAACGCCTGTACAGTAAACCATCACCCAATGATGATGCGCATCTGCCATAATATACGATGTGAAAATCCAAGTTGGGTAAAGGTGGGTGACTCGATCAATAACTATTCCTCCAATCTACCTATGCAAAATGAATTTGGTATCATAAGATAATTGCCCAATTTGCTCATCTTAAAGTGACAGAGGAGATTTATCAGAGGATACGATGTCTCCTCAGTTGGCATGTGTCGGATTTGTAGACCAACTCCTGTCTGGCCATTTCAAGTTTATTTGGACAACAAGTACACCAAGACAACCGACACCTTTTTTTGAACTTGCCGGCTATTGTAATCGTTCTATAGAAAACATGCTTGATTTTCTGTCTTGCACGACAAACTACTCAATCATCTTATAACATAAAGACGGCGTACTCGGCTTAATCACTTCGGTGGTGGTCTACTAATACAATTGGTAGGCTTTCCACCTGCAAAAACTTTGGGTTGAAAAAAATTGAGATCGTTTCTTCTGGAATGTCCTCAATCTCTTTAATGAGCAGGGCAAGATTTTGACGATAGTCCCACTCTCGCGCAGACTCCCCTAAACGATCCACCATGAGAACCCCGTTAGATTCTCTGCTAAGTTTCACATTACTGAATAAAGGAGAACCCAAAGCCTCTTCATATAACTCACCTAGGAGAATCCAAATACTCTTGTACGGCTCCACAAAATGCTACCCCTGTAGAGATGTTTATAAAACGGGTGTGGCCATTTTGTGACCCACTGACCCCACAGACCCCTGATGAATCCAGCAGAACTTCACAGAATAAAGTGCACGTTATTCTGTAGAATTCATCAGGGTTAAGTTATGTGTCAGTGGGTCACAAAATGGCCACACCCGTATAAAACTATAGTTTTAAGAAAAAAATTACATAATTCCAAATCCCCAATCTGTGAAATTTTGTAAAATTTTCACAAGATAAAAGAGACGTTCCAAAAGCTGTATGCAAAGAAACATGTAGTGAATCGATTCCTATCTCAGTTCACGTGAAAACTTGATTCAATTCTTGGGTATTTGTTGTACCAAATAGCAATCTTGATCACCCACAACAATTTCTAGCCATAAAACTAAGTTGTTTACAACATTCTTTTGTCCTTACCTATACAGTATAAGGAGCAGTGTAATGGATGTCACAACTGAAGTGACCAGTACTGGAATGGTGTGCTGGTTGAGTAGGGTAACAACCAATATACAAGGTAATACCAAGATGATGAATTCTACCACCAAGTTTTGCCTGGAAATGGACAAAAAAATTACAAAAATTATGGTTGATTGAAAAGGCAAATTGTATTTAGCCTTTTGAAGTGAAAATTATATTTTATACATTCACTTTGTATAGTCAATTCATACCACATTTTTTGACAATTGATTTGAATACCTACAAACATTTATAAAAAAAAATAGTATTTTGATGAACTTCCATGGGAAAGTTATTGCCCCCCCCCCAGTAAATCAAAATTTGGAGATTCCCTTTGTCCACCCACATCAGAGGGTTTAAACATGGATCACAAGGTGGAATTGGAGTATATGACCCATCTACCCCATGTCCTCTTCTTTTACAGGAGAAAACTATCACGTTTTCAGTCAAAATCAAACTGAATAATACTTCAGAATGTTATATTTTATATGCTAAGCTTATGTGCTTTCACCTGCCATCAGATTTTGGTTACTTACTTTTTTGCATATAAACAAAATTTACCCATTATTTACTGACCTTGAAAATGAGTAAGCCCAAAAGGATAGGCCTACATTTTTGTTAGAAATAACAATTTCAGAATATTCTGCCAGGTGATAATATTGTTTTATTCCGAGTTAAGTTGAGAGTTGATTAAAACATGTTTCAAGAAGGATCCTATTTGCTCCTGCTCCTTAAAGGCTGACTCAGAGATTTCCCGGGGAGGGCGCCCTCAATTTTCAAACAAATTGTGTTTTTTGCATGATAATGCTTGTCCATATAATAATCACTGTGTGAAATAACATCTTCTCTGAAATAACTAAGCTCAATCGAAGTCCTTCATATAGAAAATCACATCTTTGTTTAAAAATTCTGGATCCGGAAATTTTGTTATACACAGTATCCTATGGCACTGTTATACTGTACATAAATGTGTACTGCATGAAAATGAAAAATCCAATTCATCTCTAACTTTGTAATTTAGCATTTTAGGTGAGTATCTTTAGTTGTAGTTGACTATTTTTAATTACTACACAAAAAATATATATTACGAAATCTCTGAGACAGCCTTTAACTTCAATTCTTCAAACACAAATCCAGTTTCACTCACCATAGCCTTAAGACTGTCCCGTAGAAACACACCAATGCTGACACGATACTAAATCTGAGCAGCAAGCAGACAGGTGCAGCCGACGCAAACAATACAATCTCAAGAGATGTTGTGCCGTTGAGATTGCTGTAAAAGTTCTCCCGTGTTGGAACAGACTCCATTCCTTCAGCTTTCAGCTGCTGCTAGAGTTATATCTTCCTTTCAATCAAGCACAGTAGAAATTACTATTTAGCTGAAAATATTAAAATAAGTTCAACACCGGTCAGCGATGGAGTTGAGTTGAATTTTATTTAGATACTTGAAGAGTATGTTGTAGAGATACATTAACCAATATTTGTATCGGACATTGGATCGGGGCCGATTCTGCAAAATCGGCAAAAAATCGGATCGGTAAAAATATGTCAGAGGCTGCCGATTCTCAGCCAATTGTACTTGAATGAATGAAAGGGACGAAGTACAATGGGTATTTTTCCAGTTTAAGTAGAAACATGAGACAAGAGTTGCTCAAAAAAGTAACCTTTCCTCCGAAATTCCTAATCGGAACATAAAGCAATCGTCTCCAATTCCTAAGTTTAAGAAATTTGAACTTAGTGCGATCTTTATTATATGGGGCAAATCATCGGATCGGATCGGTGGATCGGGCGATACTAAAAAAAAAATATCGACCATCGGATTGGCAGAGGAAACCCTAGATCGGTTAATCTCTAGTATGTTGGATACGGATTTTATCATTTCACAATTAATGTAACACATTGCATCATAATGGACCAAGATATTTGACTTGGTAGGTCAGTTTTGTTTGTTATCCTCCTTCCCAGAAGAACGTGAACGCATGTGTCATCTGCCACTGTGGTTTGTGAATGGAGACATAAAATTTGACATTTGGATAATCTTTGACCCTGGATGACCTCATTGGTACTTGTTTAAAAGTTTAATATACAGGATTATTTTCACCAGAATTTAGACAAACTTGAAAAATATGAAATCGAGCTCATTATCATGGCAAATATGCAAATAAGGTCAAATGGTAGAGTTCAGCATGTTCATTATGATAACAAGTATGTAGTCAATTGGTCCATGCATACAAAAGTATGAGTGCAATAGGTGCAAGGTTAATTTTTTTCTCTAAAAACACACATATGCATATGCATGCATGCACGCACACACAAACACACACATTATTGATCTGTAAACAGAGAGCACAAAACGTTGGGTTATTAATGGAATCAAGCTGAAGATGATCAAATGCTTTGAA